>ML826353.1:90517-102031 GCA_009831015.1 Picea engelmannii | reverse complement strand
ATTAAAAGCATGGAAATATAGAGATAACAAAGACAAAAAGACCAATGTCACCAATGTTTTTAGGCTGATCTATTGATGAAATCAAAGCACAATGAAGAAAGGGGACTATGAGTCCCTTCTTCCTCCAAAGGAAGGCTCTCGGATCCTCACAAGCTTGCTCTCCTTACAACAAGAAAAAATGAAAATGGTGGTGAAAGAAATCCTTTGCAAATCCACTCAATATAGAGGTGGATTGCTCAATGAAATGGTGCCAAAGTGCTATTGTCAAGGAGTGAGTCCTTAAAACAATATAAGTAGCATAACATTACATGAAATTCCTTGAGAAAATGAGGTTTCTTCATGGATTTTTATAGCATTGCATTGGGTGATTATGTAACTTCTTTGTAGTGTGAATAGAGGCTCTTTAGGGATTTATTAGGTCTTTGACCATCCCACCATTCGAATTTAGCTCAGATTTGAGGGTCAAATCGACTTGGGAGCTGATCCATAAGTGGTTGGGAGGCTGACCAATTCAATAAATGCGTCGTTTAGCAGGTGCGCGGGTTTTTGCGCCAACAACCGCGCATCGTGCGCGTATGCGCGCATGGTATGTTCCTATTCCACGCATGTGCGCGCGCACCCAACTGTGGTAAAGCACTCTTCAATTTTTTCACTACTTTGTATAGTTTTTGACCTTTTTGGAATGTTGTGAGATTAATTCAGTGCCATGAATGACTTCATTACTGTTTGACGATGCTGAGTTCTTGTCGCCATGTGCGGATGAAATTTCAGTGATAACAGGGGGCATCGACTACCTCTACCTCGACGCACACAGTCTTCCCTCCTAACTGCACAAGGAAAGAAGGGATGATACCATGTGGTCGGAAAGAATGACCGTTGAACGCAGTGAGGAGAGTAGGTGATGGAGACAAAGAGGGTTGACCAATGGCCTTCCAACATGATAACGACATAACGCAAGTCGAGGCACCCTCGTCGACCACCGTGCAGAAGTTATTGCGTGTAAAAGTTTTCTTGGGATGAGCCACTACTATCTGAAACGCGACGTGGTAAGGTAGACGAGGTTTTAAGTCGGTCATATCTAACAGGATGGTACCCGGGTTACAAGTCTCAGTAGAGCCTAAAGCAGTCAACAAGGCTTTCCTCTGAGTAGGGCAGCTTTGGAGGACCTCCAAAGCAGACATCGCAGAAGGGGTTTGTGATAAATCTTCCACCACAGAGTAATTCTGGGCGGCCCTTACGTTTGGGTTGTGAGAAGATTTCTTAAATGCACCCTTTGGAATGCGTGTCATTGTTTCACCCAACATCTTCTCGATCTGTAGAGGAAGAGATGGGATCTCAGCTTCTTTACCCTTCTAAGAGGAGCTTGGTTTACTATAGTCGTGTGCTCTAGTCATTATTAAAGCATCACCCCTAACCATATATACGTTCGCGGATGAGGAGTTATTTGGAGGAGGGCAGGTTTCCTGTCTTCCCCCTTCGGCACTTGTAGAGGCTTGAGTTAAATTTTGCCCATGCTGAAAGGGATTAGTCAACACAGCTTGTTGTTGCTGTGTGACAAACTTTTGGGCCTCTGCAAGTCAAGGACATAGATGGGTCGGGTGGCCTTCCGCACACAAGTTGCACAGGTACCTCACCTTCCGTTTTTCTGTAGTGCCCTCGCTAGCATTATCAGTAGGTTTTTTCTCCCCCTTACCCTTCTTGCATTGTTTTTTCTTCCCTTCAGGATGCTGGGTGGCCTTTGGGTTAGTCATCTGCACAGAGTGTACTTATGACATTTGGGTAGGAGGAGAAGCCAAAGAAGTAGTCTGGTTGGCCGTTTATTGTTGTATAGATAATTGTTGCAATTGCTTTGTCAATTTCTCAGCGGGCTTGGTTTGTGCCGAGCCAACAATACCATCGGCATGTGGTCCATCTCTCTGTCTATTTTTATCCAGTATTGATCGTGGTGCATCCGACAGGATGTTGTATAATAAAACAGAATGAGAATAGATAAGCTCAAACTGTTGATCCCTCATGATGGCATCTTCTTCAGAGAAAACTCCTGAAGTCACGATGTCTTTGGATAATTGTGGGACTAAATACTTAAGGAACCACTCAAGCAGGAATGCTGGTGGGACTTGTACTTTGATTAGACTCTTTCGACGTCTCCATTCTCGGATATGGTCAGAGATATGGTCCGCTGTTGTCTGTTCGAAATTGGCAAGCAGCTCTATGCCGGCGTCGTATCTCACAGGTAACTGGAAATGGTTAAGGAAGGCCATTTCCATCTCACCAAAAGAATAATATCTTGAGCGATCAAGCTCGATGTACCATTTCGTGGTACTCCTAATAAGAGTGCGTTGAAACAATCACAACTGGACGGAGTCATATTTCAATGAGTTAGATGAACACCAAAGATGGAAAGTAGTCACGTGATCACCTGGATATTCATTAGGCTTGGCCTCGAACTTTGGAATGTCCGAAGGAAACTTCGTTGGCATAGGAGGCCAACGTGGATCATGACAGATAGGATCATTTAACAACCTTGTCAAATCTGGCAAGTGTAATGTCGCCAGGAATGGTAGTTTGGGTTGCTGCTGATAGCCTGGGAAAAAGGGTCCTGGGGTTTGACTGGCACCAGGTTGCCAGGAAAAGTTTGGCTGTTGGCCCGAGTTCTGGTAGAAACCATGGCCCTGACCAGCGTAAGGATTTTGCATCTGTGGAGACATCATTGGCTGATTCCCCATAAAGGACATAGGATGTTGGGCATTCATCGTGTTTGACGGACTTTGGGAAGGATTACCCCATGCCGGTCCTAATGGGAGAGGCATAGAAGTCTGTCCAGGGTTCCATTGACTGTGGAAAGAATTACCCCAGAACGACATTCCAGAGGAGGGAACGGATCCTTGAACTGAGTTCCAAAGTCCTGTTATATGTTCCCCCGGCGCAAGAATAGTGCTCTGCGCCGGAGTAGACTGTCCAAAAATGGGAGTGCCCCTAGATGGGAAAGCAGTGGATGCGAAAGTGTTGTTACCAAACGTCTCGTTCCAAACAAATGGTGATGAACCTACAGGATGAGTTTGCATAGGTGTTCCTT
This sequence comes from Picea engelmannii, assembly GCA_009831015.1. Classification (NCBI taxonomy): domain Eukaryota; kingdom Viridiplantae; phylum Streptophyta; class Pinopsida; order Pinales; family Pinaceae; genus Picea; species Picea engelmannii. The sequence goes on along the minus strand of ML826353.1, from coordinate 98,955 downwards.
GACTCCCGGCTCCAATTGAACTCTTGTGTGCAGGCTACCCGGCGGACTGCTGATGCAGACCACCAAGCGAAGGGGACAAAGGAGAGATATGACCTCCAACATAAGGGAAAGAATTAAAAGGGACAAGAATGCCCCCAAGTTGACCTTGCAGAGGAGCATTAGAGCTCCCTACCCCCAGACCCAAAGTCTGTGAAGTGGAGTGAGTGAGTGCAGGACTTGTGCCTGAACTAGGCATACCATATGAAAACGGAGGGCCTGTCGCACTATGTGTGAAGGGAGGTGTGGCCGCCACGATAGATGGGGTCGATCCACTGTGCGACGTAGTTGCGGCCGAGACCATGGTGGTTTGGGCCGACGATGACAAGTTAGGATATGCTTCTCCTGTGGTAGCAACAGTGGTGGGAATGGAAGAATTCCCAGAGGAAGTAACAACGTTTGTTGCCATAGTTGTGTGAGGCACTGACAAGCTTTCGTAAAATTGGATAGGTACAATAATCGGTGTCCAAGTATCAGTGGTTGGGGTTTCAACCGAACCAAGATTGGCGGTTGATTCCTTCAGGAGTTGTTTGGGCACAATGGTTTGTAACCCGGTTGCTTCGAAAGACCCTTGTTGGTCTAGCTTCCGCCTCAATGGTGGCGGGGGTGGCTCCAGTATAACCGGCGGCAGGCCCAGAAGCCTTCGTGACCGGCGAAGCTCGGGATCCTCCACTGTGTGAGAAGATCCAAGACACGCTAAGGTATTCTACATGTTCAAATAGTAACACACACTAAAAAAGAAGCCCTGGCGATAAGACAAGCAATCACTAACTATTTTGAAGAACAGTTACAACAACCAACACTAGAGCAACTTACCGTTGCAAGTGAAAATCGAAAACGGAAGCACCCTCCGGGTATAATCTGCAAAGCGTGGTCCGATGTCTGTCCTAGGTACCGCGGTATACCCCCGTAGTCACCTGTGTATGTCCCTATGAAAGATTGGCAACTAGTTTGCCAGCACGCGAACAGTCACCAGGCGGGTACAGTCGATAGTCAGGTAGACCACAATGAGCAGGGTATCAAGCCCGAAACCTGTCAAGGGTATCGAGAGAAAATGGTCTAGAAGACAACTAAGGACCTCGAATGGATTCGAGACCCACGAAGCCCCATGGAAAATGCAAACGTCGAAATCCCAAAACAAATCCTCGATATGTGTTCTCCACTACGTCCGGTCCGGCTTTGGAGGGGTTATCTCTTCTACTTTTCCTTACGCGACCTCGTGTTTATCCCCTGTGTTAGAGGGGGGTCCCGGATAATTTCCATGAAACTGGACTTCTACACTCCCTATCACAGACTCCAATGTTTTGTTTTGAGTGGCCTTGGAGAGTTTTCTCTCCAACCTAATCCAAGGCCCTAGTCCTGAACTAGTGTATGAACCCTACAAACAAAAAGTCTAATAGATTTTAAATTAGCGTTGCTTTTATGGGATTTTTTACGTCACAAGGTATGAAGGTGAAACTGATGATGTGTAAAGACTCAAAGAAAAAATGAATGAAAAAAGATGGAAACAAAATGCTTTTACTAAATGCAAAAATCAACAACTTTTCACAAAGAAAGACTTCTTTTCTCTTCAATTTTTCTAAGATTTCATGCAGCAAACATAAAGGAATTTCGCTCGACTACGAGCTAATTATACTCTAAATGCACTGCAAAAACTTATGAACAAAATACTTCTTCCTAGCTATTGATGCAGCAACACAATCTTCCAACAAAGAAGAAAATGAAAAAGAAATATATATATTTTTATTTAAGTGCTAAATGAAGCAACAAAGGGAAAATGTCGACAAGCACAAAACCAAGAAAACAAAAAAAAATTCTGGCTTAAAGCGCAGATCGCAAGGAATCAGAGAAAATATGCACAATGGAAATCAAGAAAGCACAGACTCCTACGCTTGTCTAAAAACCATAAAACAATTTTTTTTTTTTTTTTTTAATCTTTTCTATCAACTATCCACTAAGAAAAAATAGGCTAAGGGTAAGAGGCCCTAACCTACTGACTATTCAAACCTGGGCTCAAACACCTGAGAGAAACACTTCTCACCACAGGAGGGGATGACTGCCCCACCCTTATTGAAAAGAAACCTGTCAAAGCACACCTCTATCACTGAAACAGCACGCGTGCAAACGCGTGCAGAGCTACTACAGAGCGCATGTACCTGCAGGCTGCACTTGCACAGGCTGCGTGTATGTATAAACCACAAGACAAAAACAAACACAGGCAGCCCAGACCAGGAAGAGGCCTCTGGTATTGATAACCATGGTCTCTTGAAGGCTTGGATCTTTCTTCTTAACAGAAAAGAAAAATAATTGCAAAGAATAACTGACCCATAACTTTTTGTCCCGTCGGCAACTTTCCTTTTTTTTTGTGATTCTGAAGGTAAACACGGGCTGTAGTGGGCCTGCTAGCGTTTACTTTTAGATACACACAGGCTGTAGTGGGCCAGCTAGCGTGTACTTTTAAAAATGGAGTTTTTAGAAGAGTTGTTCAGTATTTTTTTGGCAAAGAAGGGATATGAGTTGGCCTGATGCAGGTAAGCATGTGTGGTGCAATTTAGGGTTATAACAGTGGGACCTCTAGGTAAATGCTAAAGTCAATCCTGCTCTTGGTACTCCATGTCTAGGACCTATGGGCCTCAAGACATGATCTCCTAGTTATCCCTAAAAGTGGGGGTTAATAGGGCCTACCAATGCATTTGTGGGTGGAAGCATGAAAAACTGTAGTTTATGTGAAAAATCATTTTCATCATAGAGTACTTGGCATGAGTACACCTGAAGAAGCTTTCACTGGTAAGAAACCAAAAGTTTCTCATTTTAAGATTTTTGGCTCATCTGTTTATGTGCATGTGACGAAGAACACTAAGAAGAAGCTGGAGCCAACTGTCGAAGTTGGGATATTTGTGGGGTACACATAAATAACCCATAATTATCATATGTATTTTCCTAATAGTAAGATGACTGTTATGTGACGGGATATAAAATTCGATGAGGGGAAAGCCATGCGGTTGTCGCTTGAGAGGGAGCTAGACTTACATGTAGAGGAGGAACTGCTAGTTCCCAAAGATGAGTCTCAAGATGTGGATCATCCACATGAGGAGGATCATGGAGTGGAGGAAGCCACTCATGCAGATCCATCCATCAGAAATGGTAGAAAGTGCACCATGGAAGCTGATAGATTGAGACTAGATGCTGCACAGAATGTAGGAGCCCCTACTTCGCATCGCAGACAGAGACAATCTCCTGATTGATTTACTGGATACATGGCTCTCATGAGAAAATGTATTGTGACTGAACCATCTTCCTTTTTAGGAAGTAGTGCAGGATCCCACTTGGGTCGATGCAATGGTGGAGGAGTATGACTCCATTGTCAAAAATAGTGCATGGGAAATTGTCCCAAGATTGGTTGCCAAATCAGTGGTAGGTTCTTTATGTTGATGATTTAATATTGACTGGTGATGAGAAACTAATACACTCATGCAAGGAGAACCTTGCAAAGGAGTTTGATATGAAGGATATGTGTCTCCTTCATTATTTCCTTGGATTGGAAATATGGCAGCGATATGGTGAACTTTTTGTGTCTCAAGGCAAGTATGCAAGGGAGATATTGGGTAAGTTTCACATGGAGGGTTTTAAACCCAGGGATACTCCTCTTCCAGGAAAATGGAATAAAGAGGATGCTACTTCTGGAGAGGTAGTAGATGCTACTGTCTATCGACAGTTAGTGGGTTCACTAATGTATCTAGTAAACACAAGAGCAAACATTTGCTATGCGGTTAACCAGCTGATTCAAGCGATGGTTAATCCTACCAAGATCTTTTGGAAGGCGGGAAAGCATGTCCTGAGATACCTGAGGGGGAAAAATGAGTATGGATTATGGTACAAATAGATAGATGAGGTGAATTTTCATGGCTTCATGAATGCAGATTGGGCGGGCAGCCCAACGGACAGAAAGAGCACATTAGGGAGGATCTTTAGTATCATATCTACAGTTGTTTCTTGGTACAACAGGAAATAGAGATCTGTGGCACTCAATTCAGTGGAAGAGGAATACATGGAAGCATCCACTACTTCTGGAGAGGTAGTGTATGCTACTGTCTATCGAAAGTTAGTGGGTTCCTTGATGTATCTAGTGAACATGAGACCAGACATTTGCTATGTGGTTAACCAGCTGAGTCAAGCGATAGTTAATTATACCAAGCTCTTTTGGAAGGAGGGTAAGCATGTCCTGAGATACCTAAGGGGCACATATGAGTATGGATTATGGTATAGATAGACAGATGAGGTGAAGTTGCATGGCTTCATGAATGCAGATTGGGCAGGCATCCCAAAGAACAGAAAGAGCACATCAGGGGGGATCTTTAGTATCAGATCTACAGTTATTTCTTGGTACAGCAAGAAACATAGGTCCATGGCACTCAGTTCAGCGGAAGTGGAATACATGGCAGAGAGTCAAGATGCATGTGAGGCTATCTGGATGAGATATATCTTGGTTGGCTTGTTTGGTTCTCATTTAGGTCCGACAGTAATTCATTGTGATAATCAAAGTTGCATTAAACTCTCGATTAATCATGTGTTTCATGATTGATCTAAGAATATAGATATCCAGTATCATCAAATCAGATATTGTGTGCAGTGGAAGATCATTTTGCTTCATTACATTCCTACGGAAGATCAGGATGCAGACATTCTGACAAAGGCGCTCACAAGGAGCAAATTCAAATACTATATAGACAGGATCAGGGTGAAGGATAATCCCTTTCTTGTTGAGAGGGAGTGTTTAGATTCAACAAGAAGATCCTAGTGAAAATTATGCACCTACACTAGGATGGAGCCTTAGGCTATTTTTAGGTGGAAGTCTATTTTTAGATGATGAGAAAATTCTATTTATAGATGATGTCTATTTATAGATGGTGAGTGAATTCTATTTATATATGTATTTCGACTATTATTACCCTTTAATAATAGTTGGACAATAAATATTAGTCTATTCTAAATGAGCACTTCGAAATAGTTAAATGAAGTGGAAAATCAGTTAGCTATAGGAAATTCATGTTCAAAGGTTGTTTGGTGGGACATGCAAGTCGAATTAGTTGTAACTGAGTGATTCAAAGTTGTAACAGAGTTGGATGTGTAGTTATGTGAGTTGTGAAGTAGTTTAACTCAGTTAACTGAGTTAAGCTCAGATGTACTAGTTGTAACTGAACTTACACTAGTGAGAGATCAGTGAATGAACTATTAATTAATTCACAATCAATGATCTCACATGCAACTAAAGATTTACCATTGTTAACTACATGCATGTCAGATCCAGTGGAGACCCAAATGAGATAACAAGTGAAAGGGATAGTTTGACTATCAGTTGTGACATTAGTGGGTGCACTCATGCAACCACACACACATTGAATGTTCCCATGAGGAATGTGCAGCCTAGATAAGAGGAATTCATTCATTTGCATGGATTTCCATTAGCAGGGATTGCACAGAGGAGGCAGGTTGTCTGGAAGCAGTAAATTGGCACATGAATTTGTCAATTTTTGTATGACAGTGTGAGATGATTGTATATTGTACTGAGAGCTCTTGGATTAGAGTTTTGTATGAGATTTTTTCATGATCCATGATGTATACATAATATATGATAGTGGGTTTTTTAGATTTATGATTTCCCAGTAAAACACATGTGTTATGTGTGATTGATCTTTCTTCTTGGTATTGCAATTAGCGATCAAGTTTTAAATTTCGCAAGAATATTTGTAGAAGCGATTATGTATTTAACAGTGACATATAATTGTTAGGTCAGGAGAATCCAAGAAATATATAATTTTTATTAAAATTTCTACAACTTCATCTGTTCCTGGACGGTGGAGGCCTATTGTTGCACCTCACTTAGTCGTGCTTCCAGTTTCCTCAACTCTGGATCTTCTGCGAGGCATTTGTAGGTTTGCGCACTACGATCAATCAACTGCTTACATTATAAGGAAAGGACCTTGATCCTTGCAACTGCACTCTTAGAGACTTCCTCCCTTTGGTCGTGCACTTCTTGCAGAGTGCTCGACACTAGTTGAAGCTCCAACTCCATTACTCGTGCTTGAAGCTACTAAATGGCCTCAACGAACTTCCCCACTTCCATCTAGACTGACTCTAGTTCCTCCCATGCCAAGATCGGCACAGAGCGAAGTGCTTTAGTCACCACTTCTTTGACCTTTGTTTTCTCTGCAAGAAGCTGGTCTTTTTATTTCTGTACCTTTGCATTTTCCTCCTCAAACATCGCCTGAATTTCGTCTTTCTCCTTCTACACAACTCAAAGTTTCTCTAAGACCTCCTCCTTTTATTCCTTCAAGGCTTTGGTAGCCTTCTTATTTTCTTCTTGGACTCACTGAAGTCGATCCTCTGTTGCATCTGCTAATATTCATAATTGGGTGGGCTCATCCCCCAATTCTGTAATCTTCGATGGAAAGGGCGTAGTGGATATCGCATGGCTCGAGTGAATGGCTTTCTCCTTCTCTATTATTTCGTATAACGTCTCCTATTTTTCTCCATAATGTTGCAAGATATCTTCTAAAGCATCCTCCACGGCTGCGACGATTAGATAGACATCATCCTCTATGACCATGGAATTCATTTTGGTCTTACTGGCACACGTCTTCTTTCTTGCCAAGGGTTTCTGTGGAGAAACCTTTCTTTTCTTCGATGTTTCGGCCTCGGTAAGGGGATCCTTTGGTGATGTAACTTCTCCTTTGTGTTGATTTTCTCCTTCTTCCCGTCCTTCTTCTTGATTCACTTCACCTTCTCTTCCTCCTACGGGTGAGTCAGGCCCACTTTCCTCCAAGGCACTGTCCTCCTCATCAGTTTATATGTTTTTCACTTCCTCCTTTTTATTATTTTTCTTCGCCCTAGTCTGTCCATCATGCTTGACTCGGGTGACCAAGGGACTTCCAATTATGTCGAGGTCAGAGAGTTATGCATCTTCCACCTATACAAGGAACTCTGCTAGCCATTCTTTGGTGATCTCATCCATATCCTCGTCGATCAATTTATAATAGGACTACAACTCTTCCTTGCTTTCATCCCTATGCACAATGATATAAATAAAGTGTCAATCTACGTGGAACTTCGCTAGAGGTCTGTATTGATGCAATGTGTTCGGTGTCATGTGTGGAAATGCCTCAATAGTGCACTTAATCTGTTAGTAGTAGGCATGGAACACAATGTTCGACTGCCACTTCTTCGACATATCATTTGTATACCACAAGGTGGTGAACCTTGTGGCCAATGACTTCGATGGCTCAACTTCTGGAAATGTCGCTCCCTCTGGCATATTCCAAGTGACATATGTGATTAATACAAGTAACCAACTAAAATGGAATTCATACCCCTGATCCTGTGCTTCGCGACAATGCTTCTCAAGCTCATTGATGAGGTATCTCGCCTAGTTCATTTGCATTCCTTCTACGCACTTCCCTATGAGGTCTACTACGAACCCAATGACCTGTGTGGGACGATTATTTCTGATGATCTTGCCAGCTATAAGCTGAAAAGTTAGGCGCATTGTGCCATCCTGGATGGAGGATACCTTGTAGCCTCATTTTCCCTTTTCTAAATCACCATAATCCTCCTTTATGCGCTATGCCAGGGAGCGATCTGAAGTCTTCCCTAGGTATAATTGTTGAGGGTCTGGTCCCTACATGCTCAACCCTGTAATAAAGTGGATCAGTGTTGGATCCACAGTAACATGCCTGTCGAGCCACATATGTCCTCCATGGTAACAAGATAAGAGGAGTTTAATGCAAGCGTTAACCTCCTAATGTCCACCAAAGTGAGGGATATTCATTACATTCAAGATTGTGGATTGCACCATCTCCTTAATCCATAGTTGGGAGACTATGCACGGCTTCTTCCTAGTCTTATTCATCAAATACCTATGGGGTGCAAGCATGGCGTAGTTCTTTCTGTCGTCGAGGTTAAAATTGTTGTTCTTCAGAGCTAGGATATGTCCTAACTGGGGTCCAACTATGCATATTCCCTTTGGGATGTATGCAGTGATCAACATATACTCAAATTCACGTGGGATACTTTCACAGTTAACCACGCCAGCCAAAGGCGGTATATAATCGAGCAAGACCGACGGGATCTGCTCCACGTTAGACCGATCATCATGGTGCTTGCTTCGCTTCTCAGTCGCGGTCCAACTAGAACAACGTCTAGTTGAGGGGGATGCTTGTAGTCCCCTAGTCGACAATGCATGTATTCCTATAGACATGACTCTTGTTAGGACCACATATTGTACCCTTTTTGCCCATACTTTTTGCTATTATTTTACCCTTCATCACCTGCATTTTGACTTATACTATCATTTCATCTGATCATTCCAAGGTATACAACGTCCTTTCTCATTATTTTATGCTTAA
>ML826353.1:56767-90417 GCA_009831015.1 Picea engelmannii | reverse complement strand
TCTTTACTACAACACTAAGTGCTTTTGGAATTGAGCATATATAGTGCGCAGCTATCTTTGAAACAAAAGACTTCCCTGGGTTGATAATTTATGTTCCACTTGGTTGTTTGAAATTAATTAAGCAATTATAGTGACCAACAACTCTCTAAATCATGACCTTCGCGAGAATCTCCTCCACAGACTTCTCTAACGCATTATGTTCACTCGACATTCAGACTTGTAACCAAATAGATCGGGTAGGAAAATGGAAAAGCGAGGTAATCAAATGGGTGGTAAGGTCTAGAAGGCACATCGTGATACAATGGATTCTTTGTTGTCTTGGATATTCACAGGTAGAAAAAAGTGGTCCTAGTGTAGCATCCGATGGGTTAAATAAACAAGTGTCATAATGGATTCCTCCAACAGGAAGGAATGCATCCATCAATGTGAATTTTTTCATTGTCGTGTGGTCTCAATGGTCTAACGACGGTCTTTCCGTCAATAGATCCATTTTCTATCCATTCCAGGGCATAATTCTAATGGTCGGGGTGCCTCCAACGGTCATATAGCTTTGTCGTGGCGAAGTACCATTCTATGTGGTTTTGCTATTCCAGCGAGGTTCAAGTTCTGTAGATATGCCTCCTGCGAAGTCTTCCTTCTATTTTCTGTAGCTTCCTGCAGCTTATCTTTCTTCCTATTGAGCTTCCTAGCATTCTTTCCTATGATCTGAGCTTCTCTAACAATTTCTGGAATCCTCTTCCCATTTGTATTCTTATTCTCTCCCGTTGAAAGGAATTCACACTGCTGATGCATTCTTACAGATTCTGAAGTTAATGTCCTTTCTCTTACTTATTTCTTGCATGGACAGGTTCTTCAAGCCTTCCTGTGTTCTTTCAACTTTGACAGCTACTTGTCTTTCATTCTGCTTCTTTGTCTCAACTTCTTGTTCTTCTATCAATCGATATATTCTTCGAGCTATGAGCTCCCTTAGTTCTTTCTTTTTCTTTTCTGTAGCTTCTTCCTCTGCTTTCCTTCTAATCTGATCCTTCTCAATCCAATTCGTTCCTAACAAAAGTGGAAAGGGGGCATTGTTAACAACAAATTTAATTACCTCAAATTCTTCTTCAGTCGATGTTCCATGAGCAATCATAGGTATATTATTAACTCTCCCACATAGGGTTATCATCTTTCCTTTAAACAAGCCTATCCTTCCCAATGAAGGTACCATAGCAGGCTTTCCCAAAATTTCCCAAATGATTTCTGGCATAATATTCATGTGTGTTTATTCATCTAATACACAGTCAATGTCGAAGTCCTCTATTCTTGTAACTACATGTTGTTTTTCTTTCAAGATCTTTGATAAACTGATGTCCTTGTGGTCATCCATTGCTTCTTTTAACCATACTAACATAGTATGAGCTTTCTATGATTCTTTTTATTTATGATTCTCTAACATATCCTTAGTCTCTTGACCTTCTTTATAGTTTTCTTGTCTCATGTTCATCTTTTCAACTTTAGCAATCATCCTTGGGCAATCCTCAACCTCATGACCAATAGATTTTTAACAAAGACAAATAGGACCTGTACCAGGGCATTCCTTGGCAATATGTCCTAGTCTTCTGCAATTATAACACAGTGTTAATCCTCTCTTTATTTTAAACGATCCCCGACCTCTCCTATACTACGCACTGGGATCATAGTGTTGGACCTGCAATCTGCAAAAATTCTTTCTAGGTTCTTGCATCCACTTATAAGTCTAAAAATTCTTTCTAAGAATAGGAATAACATATCTTTCTCTATTTCAATCATATTTATTTAGATCAACTCTTTCTTATAACTGTGCCCTAGTTTTTAGACTAGGACAAAATCTATCAAACATACCTAGATTCATACTTTCGAAGCAAAATTTTCCACTTATATTACCCTTACTAGAGCACAAATCTTTAATATCTTACCTCTTTTCTTCAGATATGGTTTCTTTCTTAGCACAGATCTTCGCAAGTCAAGTATATTACTGTTCTCTATAGAAATAGATCTACGCACATAGCTTTCTCTTTTCTTCAGTTCCTAGTAATCACAGTTCTAGGTCCCGGCATCGAAACCATTTGTTGGCACAGGGGCAGACCCAGGGTTCAACTCTTCAACAATGCACCAACAAAACCCTAACTACCGACCCTTTTGGCAACCACCTGTGAAGCAGATGAAGTCTCACCCGAGGTAGAGGCAAGGGGGTTACAGGACTCAAGTGTCTACAACCAAGATGGGACACAGATCTATGATTACAACACTTAGCATAACACTAGAAAACAACATGCATTAATTCGTGAGTCTCATTCACATCGCAGATTAAACCCTTATTACAGAACAACGCAATAACAATAGAGATCAATCACTTTCAATCACTTAGCACATAACATTAGCTCAGATCTAGCATTCGTTCATCTTTACTACCATTAAGAATTAATCAACAACATCATATGCATTTATTATGCATTATAACAACAACACTAAGAAAATAAACAACATAAATCATAAATCACATCACAAAATGCACATGAAGACACAGGATATACGTGGTTCACCCCAGTGTAGGGCTACATCCACCAACTTCTTCTCTTCTTATTTATTAGTCTTCAATATTCTTACATTCTACTGCTCCTGTGCACAAAGCCACAGATCTGAACTCCGCAGAGGATAAGAGATCTGTGTGCAGCGCGCCAGATCCTCCTTCCCAAAATCAGGTCAAGGCACATAGCCAACTCCTTAGTAGCACAGAGCCCTACTTTACATAGTCTATCTACACAAAGCCACTTACAACCTCTTGCACTAAGCCAACATTAAGACTTACAACATCTGATGCACATAGCCAACTATCCATGCACTAAGCCAATTAGTAACACTTACAACATTTGATGCACATAGCCAACTATCCATGCACTAAGCCAATTATTAACACTTACAACATCTAATGCACATATCCAACTATCCATTCACTAAGCCAATCAGTAACTACTTTACATCGCTTAGCTACTACTTATTTATACATTTACAAAGAAGCCTAATCATGGGTAAACCCATGGGCCGACATCCCATAACTCGTTACATAAACCCTAGTAAACCCTTTGCTTGGTCCATAAGCCCGCAAAACAAGCGATATTCCACGATCTTGACTCTGCTTGGGTGCTCCATCTTCGACCTTCCTGTCGAAGTCCCAAAAATGGTCAAACACAACCAATGTTTCCTCAAAAATTGGTCGAGGGCCAACAGGCCCCCAACACTTACCTGTTACTCGTCCCGGGTCACTCATATCTGGGCAATGCTCCTTCAAAGGCCTTGAGCTTAGATCAAGCTACCTCGACTTGTTCCTTTGCTAGAGATTCTTTCTCGTCAAACTCCTAAATCAGTTGCTCTGTAACATGCCCTTCTAGGCACTGTTCCATTCTTGTAACCATCTGGTCCAGCTGTGAGCCTTGTCCTTCAATCTCTTCAAAAAGTGTGCAGGCTTCGTCCTGTACCAACTGTAGTCTCTGTGTAACTTCCATGACTCTACTCTGGATGGCAGTAATCTGTTGTTGGACATCACGATGTTCCTGTGATTTCTTCATTTTCTCAACTATAGTGAGTGACTTCATATGTGCCTGGATGGTGGAGGCATGTTGCTGCATTGTTTTATGTATGCATTTGAAGACAACCATGAGTGTGAATTTGTAGATCATCGTGCAGAAGAATAAGTCGTTGCCTCAATTTTCTTGTTTGATGACATTACAAAGATTTTTGGTGAAACTAGGTATGATGATTAAAATGATGACTATGAGGTTGGATTTTCAGAACAACCAGTTGCACTTTCCAAATCTGAAAATGATTGTTTTCAGCAATCCAAAGAAATCGACAAATGTGCATGTGACAATAGTGAAGAAAATGAAGAAAGTTTTGAATAATGTGAAAGAACTTTGTCGTTGTGTTTTGCTTCTTTCAAATTGTTGAAGAAAAATGTTTATAATGCTTCAAATCATAAATCCTCCAGGCATGATGTTTAATATGAAGAAAGCAGTGGACTTACCAAATAAAATTAACTTCCATTATGTTTATCTTCCTTTGAATTACTGAAAGTAAATCATGAGATAACTGAGGAAGAGGGGAAGTCTGATTGCATTCACAATGACACTTCTCTACATGAGCAAATTGTTATCGGTGAAGAGGACCAACAACCTTTTCATCCATTTAATGACCATGTTGTTGATTACATGGAAGGTTATTTCAGTTCAAATTTGCATCCTATGATCAACTACCATCTTGGAAATAAAGATGATGGTCAATCAACGTCAGTGTTAGATATGGATTGCTTGCCACCAGGGGTTTCATTTCAGCCAACACTGTCTTTTGATTTAGAAGTTTGTTATTTTCATCAATCTCAATAGATTTTTTAGCCTCTTTGTGGCAATCAACGGGTTGAATTACATGAAAACAAGGATGCACTGGAAGGGGTGAAACATGATTTTTTTTTATGCAAGCTAATGATAAAGGTTCAAAAGACAAAAATGCCAACCAATGCAAAATGCTTATTTTTTTGTATTTTCAATATACTAAAAAAGAAAATGCATGGACTGATAAGCAACTTGATATATACAATTCTATTGTGTATAAAATAAATAACTCAAGCAGAATACCAAGCAGCCAAGCAAATAGCCCAGAGTACAAGGACAATAAAAAATGAGAAGATGAGAAAGACTACGCCCAAAAATTTAACTCCAAACAGGTTTCCTGTCAACCCAGAGAAGCTCAACAGGCACTACAGAGACCTAAGAAGTCTCAACAACTATGAAATCCCACCCAACAATCATAAAGTGAAGCAAACATGAAAGGAAAAGTGGTATACGCGACTGTTTAGAAGAAAAGTGCGTATATACGAGACTGTTCAGGAGAAAAGTGTGTATATACACGGATTGCAATGAGACAACACACGTGTTTACACGACTGTCAAGGAAAAAGGCACGTACAGGATTTAAAACAAGGCTAGGCAAGGGCACAAGGCTGACAACTCAGACCTAGAGTGAACAAAATCTGTCAAGTAGTGATACGACAAGAAACAAAAAGGAAAAAGAGCAAGGCAAGGAGAAAAAGTACTTCAACCCTTAGAAAGAAGATCTCTCCCTGGTGGAGTTGCCAATTCTGTTACAAGGGAAAAACTCTCTATGGCCAAGGGTAAACCACAAAAGACAGGTATGACTGCAGAAATCAACTCAATTCCAACATATGCTATACAAACTAATGTGCAAGATAAGAAAGAGGCCTACCTCGATCCAACGTTTGATGATGTTCCATCGTTGAGCACTTTGACCCAAATCTTTATACTTGCAACTAGTTATAAACAAACAAGCAGAGCAAGTATATAGTGATAATATAAAGGGGTTAGCACATCAGATATCATAATCCATTAATAAACATTACAAACATGCCCATGGATAATAATCATATATTTGCACGATACCAATAGGACGAGAAATGAGTATTTCTATTAATAATTGATCAGCAGAAGTGACAACATTACAGACTTTTGTGTCAGCACGGTTCGAAACCAAGAATCCAAGTTCCTTCCAACTGGGTATCCACCACTTCAATCCTCCACCAAAGGCAAGCTCATAGGAAAGAGGCAATGAGGTCCTCTCAACAATAGGGAAAAATCTTGGGGGTTGAACACTATGTTCAGACTTGAGGGACAGAGGGATGTAGACCCAATATGAAGTAATTTCTCCAGATTAACTTTTCTCTCAAAGTTGAATGACTTCTCCTCTTTTCCATAGCTCGGAATTGTGCTTGTATAGCCTTCAGAATGCAACCGAAGGGCTGAGTCATAATGTTTCTAGTATATGGAAGGCCAAGGATCAGAGATCTCTTGTCATGACATGGGAACCCAACTTCATTTTTGTATTTTCTGGCACAAATCCCGATGTACACAGGATGTAGTGGAGCAGCCTGCGTATACGCATGTTGTATAGTAGATAGGGTGCATATATGTGGAAAATTTTATATTTTTAGCTCTGGATTCATCAAAAAGGGATGACAAGTCTGCATAGGGAAATGGAAAAAGGCCCTCTGTGCAATATAGCAATGGTGAGGAAAATCTTTCTATAACAATATATATATATATATAACAAAATTTAATATGAGGATATATTATTTATGGTGTTTTCTAACTGTTTAATGTTTTTGTTCTCCTTGTTGGAATTTGACAACATAAATTTAATCACAATTTTCTCTTGTTTAAATTGCATTTCTGAATGCAAAAAAGGATTCAACCTGTAGAAAAACCCCTAGAGCACTCGAATTATCCAAATTTAACCACTTAAATATGCATATCTAAAAATATCCCCTTGTAGGATTTCGGGCAAATATCCCCGGAAAAGACAAAAACCTAGCACATTTAGACTATGTCTATTATTTATTATATAAATAATAAATAATAATTATAAGTTAAAAACCACTCATATATATGTGTGTGTGTGTCTTAAATTTGCACGAAATCACAATTTTTTGATGCTAAATTGCATTTTTGAATGTAGAAATGGATTAAGATTGCCGGAAAACCCTTGGGACACCCGAGTTATACATAAATAAACACACATATTCTAATTTTTTTTTTTTACAGATTATGTTAAAAAGGAAAAAAACAACATTAATATATAACAAAATTTCAATACAAAGATACATTATTATGTTGACAAAGTGTCCTCATACATGTAATTTTATTAATAAGGAAAAAGTAATTACAATCAGAAGTGAGGACTCATAATCAACTTCTTAACCTCACTTGAACAAGGAGCTTGTTTATATAGCTCAACTCTAAACTAAAATCTAGGAGAACAACCAATCACATAATCACATGAGTATGATAGGTGTCCTTTACATAGAAGCTAGGTGTCTTTATCCTTACAAACTAGAATAAACTAATTTCTAAAACTATTTAAACTAGAAAATACTTAGACTATAGAACTTAAGGATTATAAGGCTAACATTCCCCCCTTTAATCTGAAAGTTCATATTTACAAATACCAAGTTCATTTCTGAACTTAGTGAGCTTTATTCTACCAAGAGGTTTGGGAAAAATATCTGAAGTTTGATCTTCAGATGGACATAATTGAGGCTTGATGATGTCTGTGATGATGAGAGATCTGATGAAGTGGTACTTGGTGTCGACATGTTTAGTCTTTAAATGAAATATTGGATTCTTGGCCATCTTTATTTTTGATTGACTATCAATGAATAAAGTAGTTGGTGATTTTTGAGTTTCACCAAGATCCTGCAAAATTTTGTGTAGCCATACAATCTCACATGTTGCTTCCCAATATGATACGTACTCTGCCTTTGTTGAAGAATTGGCAATTGTTGTCTTCTTTTCGCAATTCCAAGATACTGTTGTTGAACCCATATTCATTAAATAAACTAAAGTGGATGTTCTATCGTCAATTTCATCTATAAAATCAACATCTGAATATCCAACAAGTGTAAAATTTTTGTTTCTTTTGTACCTTGAATGTATCTCAATACCCTTTTTGTTGAATTCCAATGACTTTCCCTTGGTTCCTGCATAAAACTTGAAAGTATACTGACTCAATATGACAAATCTAGTCGAGTATTTGTCAAATAAATGATACTTCCAATCAATTTCCTGTACTTTCTACTGTTATCAATTCTCCCCCTTCAAATTTTGAAAGTTTCAATTTTTGCTCCATGTGGGTAAGAGAGGGTTTACAATCTTCCATGCCAAATTTATTTAACAATTTAGTGGCATACTTAGTTTGAATAAGGAATATTTGATTAGTATGTTGAGTTACTTCAACTCCAAGATAATAGTGAAGTGTCCCTAAATCAGTCATTTTGAACCTTGCTTTAAGTTCTTCCTTAACCTGTTTGATGTGAGCTTCATTATTTCCTGTTATGATTAAGTCATCAACATAGAGTAAAAGTATCACCACGTTCTTATCTTGCATTCAAAAATACAACGTATCGTCTGATTCACTTAACTGAAAACCCACCTTTCGTAGGTAATTATCCATTTTTGCATACGAAGCTCGAGGAGCTTGTTTCAAGCCATATAAAGCCTTCACAATTTTGCAAACTTTATGTTCTTGTCCTTCAACTTCAAACCCTTGTGGTTGAGTCATGAAAATATCTTCCTTTAGATTTCCATTCAGGAAGGCACTTTTGACATCCATTTGATGTAATTTCCTACCATTATGTGCAACCAAATTGATAACCATTCTGATAGTATTCCATTTAGTTGTGGGTGCAAAAGTTTCTTCATAATCAATTCCTTCATGTTGAGAAAAACCTTTAGCAACAAGTCTTTCTTTATACTTGTTAATTTTACCATTGGGCTTGTAATTTACTCGATAAACCCATTTACAACCGATGGGATTAACATCATGTGGACAATCAACTAAGTTCCAAGTCCCATTTGCAAGTACTGAATCATATTCATTAGTCATTTCTTCCTGTCATTTTTTATGTCCAACTACTTTAGCAAAAGAAGTAGGTTCAGTGGAAGCATGATCAAAACTAGCTTTTGATCTTAAAGATCCCCTAGTTCATGTTTTTTTAATTTCATATGAATGAACATATTTAAGAATTTTTTCGACCCACTTTGGCCTCTTCTATTGAGGGGATTGTGGATCTGAATCACCATTATTAATAAAGAGAGGATTTTAAAAAAATGAGGCTCTTCTTTCATCTGAAGTATCTGAGGTTGGAGAAGATTCTTTTAAAGATTCAGTATCAGAAGAGTCTTTTGTAGTTTCATTATCAGATGAATCATAAGAATTTTTTGATGAAGAGATGTCTTCTAAAGAAACAAAGTCTTTTTCAAACCAAAATGTTTGCTTTGACTTGTTCAACTTACCTTTACCCTTAGTGTTTTTCTTCTCTAAATGACTAAGGAGATGATTGATTTCATCAATTTTTTTACTTTCAGTTTCGTAAAAAATTACATCTCTACTGCTAATGCATTTTCCATCTGAAATAAACCTATACCCTTTATTTTCATCAGAGTATCTAATGAAGATACACTTCATAATTTGATTTTCTAATTTAGTCCTCTTTTCCTTAGGAACTAAAGAATTACATGTTGAGCCAAAAATCCTAAGATGATTTACCTTGGGTTTAAAACCATACCAAGATTCATAAGGTGTTTTTCTATCTAAAGCTGATGTAGGTGATCAATTTCTGAGATAAACTGTAGTAGGGACTACTTCAGCCCAATATTTTGTTCTCAACCCTTTAACCTGCATCATAGATCTTACCATGCCCATGAGAGTTCTATTCATCCTTTTAGTAACTCCATTCTACTGTGGAGTGTAGGAATTTGTCAGTTTCCTCTTAATTCCATTGTCTCGACAATAATCATTGAATTTGGTTAAAGTGAATTCTCCTCCATTATATGTTCTCAAAGAAGCAACCTTTTCGCTTGTTGCATTTTCAACCATGTGTTGAAAATTTGCAAACTTTTCAAAAGCTTCAAAATTTTCCTTTAAAAAGTACACCCATGTCATTCTAGTGTATTCATCAATGAACAATATAAAGTATCGACATCCATAGAAAGAATATTCCATTGGACCACATATATCACTATGAATCAACTGTAAATACTTTGTTGCTCTCCATGAGTTGGTTGGAAAATCTTCTCTCTTTTGCTTGCCAAAAATACAAGCTTCACACTTAGAATTTTCTCTCTTGAAAGTTGGAAAACCCTTTACCAAATCTTGGGACTTAAGTTTCAAGAGACTATCAAAGTTTAAGTGACCAAATCGAAAATGCCATAATCTGAATGAAGACATTTCAGAATTCACTGTTGTTGCAACATCATGCTTTCTTGGGATAACTTTTCCTTTCATTCTTAGCAATTTTCCATCTTCATATCTTGACACTATTGTTTTCAACTTATCCTTATTTGACTTAATATTGACCAAACCATCTTGCATGATGATTTGATGTCCAACTTGTCAGATTGTGACTAAGGATAACAAAGTTTTCTTAAAAGTTGGTACATACCAAACATTTAAAATCCATTTTTCACCAATTCCATGGAGAAAGACTTTCACTGAACCTTTTCCTTGAGGTATATGAGTTGTATCATCATCTAAATAGATGGGATTTATTTGAACATCTTGATAATTCCAAAAATAGTCTTTGCGATAAGTCATATGCTGAGTATCCCCTATGTCCTATATCCAATCATTTTCAAATGAATCTTCTTGTTGAATTGTTGTGAAAACATATTCATATTGATCATCCTGGTAATTTTGATCCTCTGCATATTGAGATGATTGTTGAGAATTTGAATTTGATGTTTTCTTAAACTTTGGCAATTGATCATTTCTTGTTAGACAATTTGATGCATAATGTCCCATATTTAAACATCTCACGTGACTGAAATTCCTGCCTCTTCCTGATTGTGCATTATTATTGGGAGGATTACTTTGAACATTTTGTTGATTAAAATTGCTACAACCTCTACCTTGACCACGACCTATGCCATGGCCTTGATTAGAAGATTGATTATGAAAATTTCCAAAATTTTGCTTACCTCTTCCTTTAGAACTTTTAGCTTTAGTGAAAAGAAGATCTTCTCTTGATTGTTTTTGTTTTCCAAAAGATTTAATATGTTGAGCCAGTAATTCACTAAGTGAATCAAATGTCACAGATGATAACTTATCCATTATTTGCAAATTCTCAAGAAAATTCTTATAAGATTGAGTCAATCCATTTATCACAATGGAGACCAAAAAACTATCTTCAAGTTTTGGAAAAATGCCCTTGATGATTTCCTGATGAATGTTCTTAATCCTTGAAATGTATTCTAATACATCACCATTATCAGTTAATCATTGTTTAAGCAATTCCATTTGTAGATCAACTCTTTGAGATGCAACATGAGTATCAAAAAGTTTCTTAAATTGATTCCAAGAAGACCATGCATCTTTGGAATTCTCTACATGTACAAACATGTGTTCAGTTACAGAAGAGCACAGTAAAGAAAGTACTTTTTCATCTTTCAAATGTCATTTTTCTAAAGAAGCAACATCAATTGGCTTAGTTGGACTAGTATCACCATCACAAATATCACACCATAATTAATTATCTATCAAAGTGTTCCTCACGTGCCGACTCCAAGATTTGTAATTCTTGGGTCCATCTAACTTATTTGATTCCGTGAATAGATTGATTAATTTAGACATGATGGTAGATTTTCTTATTGCAAAAATTGCAAGTTAATGATCACACCACCACATTGAATAGTCCCAAAACACCAAAAAAGAGACACAAGGCACCAAAAATAAAGAGTACACAATCCACGCAAACAAAGCACTTTTAAGGGCTTGGCTTTGACCCTTTAAAATTCTCGTTGGAAAAGGAATTTGAGAGAGTATTTCACTGGACTCTTTTCAACTTTTGAGCTTCAAGGTTACAATCAAATATTTCAAAATTTGGCTTTTTACAAGATTTTTTTCTTTTTACAAATAGCAAAAAAATGCCCCCCCCTGAACTAGAAAAGTCAAACATGAAGTAACACTTCTCAAAACTTAATAACCCAAAAATCCTTTTACACAAAAAAAAAATGTCTCTTTAAACTGAACATTAATTAAATCCACTTATCACTCCATATATGTATCTAAAACAATTTGACAAATCATAACCCATAACTTAAAAATAGCGTTGTTGTGAATTTCCGGTCTGGTTAATGATATGGTCCATGATTTCACCTCTGTATTGCAATACTTCCATCTCTCTTTTGGTATTTATAAATATTTCTAGCATAGATCACACCATTCCATAAGATTGTGGTGATACGATTCCATGAGAGGAGGCATCGCAGTCATCAGTTTCCACGAGATTTGAACTGCCAAGGTCCCACAAATCATAATGATAGGATTTCATAACAAGATAATACTATGATATCATAACATAGTATAAGAGTCTTAAGAATCCTTATCCCGTAATTTTTGTAATGTTCACCAAAACATCTGGTAAGAAAATTTCATATCAGAAAATAAAATTTCACCAAAACTTGTAACCTACGAGCACATGCAACATCTTTCAGCCAATACTATGTCAATCCACATCCAATGTTCTTTCATGGTTGCTTCCAATGTGGTTTCATCACTCGAACCTCTGAGATTTTTCATGTGAGTTACACCTTCTTCAAGATTTGCAATTTTAACTTATAGATTATCGCAAATTAGTGCATGCCTTTGAGATCTAATTCCTAGACCCGCCTTTGTCAAATTTAGTTCAAGGCCCAATAAATGTGTGTAATACATAGAGCCATAAGATAGAAAATTGATATGTTTGTTGTCTGTGTACAATTTTTCAGATCAAAGAGAAGGATGAATGGCAAAGCCTGAGTTCCACGAGATCGTGGAGAGGGAAAATAGATCACAATGGCAGTGATCGTTGGTGGGTGTGTCTTATATTGTTGTAAGGGATCGTAGACTTTCCAAGTTTCCATGCTATCATGGTGTTTGAATTGGTAAATATCATTACTCCATGAGTGCTCAAATAGATCACAATATGTTATCTCGTAGATCTGGCTCAATTCACGCAGGGTCTCTCCAGATCTAAAACAAAAAAATTGAGCCCATAAAACTCCCGATCCGCTGCAAGGCATTACTAATCTGCAGTAGATGCACCTCTGCCTTTGAAGCAACACCTGCCATAATACTACAAAGTCCACTGATGGATGATATGATATCCGTGCACTGTTCTAAATTGAAGAATTTATGAATACTATGCTAAAATTTGAGAAATTAGACCAGAAATCTCAAAAGAAAACCAACAATGAGTTATTTTAAATTGCCAGATTTATAAAATGATCTGAAGCAATGTTTACAAATGATCCCTTTTAAAAATAAATAGTAATTGATCTATGAGATCTAAAGAAAAATGCAAGTGTACACTTTTTTCTTCCCAGATCTCTTAGATTTACAAGAAAGATATTTGTTATTAATCAAATGTACAATCTTGAAATTGCAGATCTACAAGTTTACAACTCAAAATGATGATTCAATCAATTATTGAAAAAAATGATTCCTGAAATCACAATAACATTTTCTTTATTTTAAACAACAACAAATTACCTCAGTATCGTTGCTCTTAAGTTTTAAGAGATCCGGTTTGATGTCAAGGAGTCTTCCTCACTTCCTCAATCCATCACCAATTCTCTTCCATCACAAAATTCACCATGGCTCTGATACCATGTTGACAAAGTGTCCTTAGACACATAATTTTATTAATAAGGAAAAAATAATTACAATCAGAAGTGAGGACTCATAATCAACTTCTTAACCTCACTTGAACAAGGAGCTTGTTTATATAGCTCAACTCTAAACTAAAATCTAGGAGAACAACCAATCACATAATCACATGAGTATCATAGATGCCCTTTACATAGAAGTTAGGTATCATTATCCTAACAAACTAGAATAAACTAATTTCTAAAATTATTTAAACTAAAAAATACTTAGACTATAAAACTTTTGGATTATGAAGCTAACATATTAACAATATTTTTTTTTATAGATTATGTTAAAAAAACAAAACATTAATATATAACAAAATCTCAATACAAAAATATACTATTAGCATATTTTTTTATAGATTATGTTAAAAAAACAAAACATTAATATATAAAAGTGGGACCGCTGTGTTGGATTAAAGAAAAAAAAATTCAAATATATTTTCATATTAAAATAAATATTTATATTAAATTTATATCTTTATATAAATTTTAAATTTACATTAATTAACTGATCAATTAATTATATTAATATATATCAATGATACTTTTTTGTAGTTCTAATTGGGAATAATATTTTTCTACGGTTTTGAAGGAGATATTTTATTTCTAAAATTATATGTTTGCAGTTTTGAACGAGAATAATATTTTTATGCAGTTTTTACCCTTTTTTTTACGAGAATAATTTTTAGTTCTTGCTTCCTCCACCGGTTGAGCACTTGGGCGTGTGTTCGTAAATTAGTTCTAGCTTCTTCAACTAGATGAGCACTTGGAAACCTGAAATCAGGTGAGTCACTTTTTACTTTGATTCAACTTTAATTTAAAATATATTAACTTGTGAAAAAGTTGATTTGAGAGATAATAATTAATATCATTATTATAAATTAAAAAAATATTTTCCATTTTTAAAGTCAATCCAAAATAATAATATTTTTTTTTCTCTTTTTTTTGAGCACTTCACCACCTATTCCAAAAACTCATCCTATCGGGGGGAGGCCCCCCAAAATCACCCTAGAGATCCTTTACGATTATATGGAATCATTAGAAAAAAGGAGAGAAGAGAGAAATGCCAAAATCGAAATAGAGTTAGAATCATTAAAGAAAAGGAGTGAAGAAAGAGACGTAAAACTCCAAATAGAGATAGAGACAATGCTTGATAAAAAAAATAGACTCTTCAAAGATACCATTCAAACTCAAATAGAGGATAGATTCTTAGGGTTCAAGAGTGAATTACAAACAATGAAGGATAAGATTCAAGAAATGGAAAAACATAAACAATCAACCCAAGAAGGAGACGTTGAAGAAAATCACAACTTGAGGGATAGGATTTAAGAGCCAGAAGAAAAACTAACCAACAATTTGACCCTCAGTAATCTGGAAAACAAATTGGATATCAAACCCATCAAAGAGGAAATGAATAAGCTAATCGAACTGGACCATGAGCATAATAAAAGAGCCTTGAACCTCATAATTTTTGCTATAAAAAAACAACAAGAGGAGGATACGTTAGCAATAGTAAAAGAAGAATTAAATAATAGAACACAAATTGATACAACTTACATCATAGAAGCAAAGAGGCTAAGAAAAATATTTGATCACAAAGATAGGTTGATTCATGTCAAAGTAAGTTGTAATGACCATAAATATAACATACTCACCAAATCTCTGAGCTTAAAAGGGTCAGGAATATTTATAAATGAAGACCTCATTCCCGAAGACCAAGTTGAATTAAGGAGGGAAGTTCAAAAGGTAAAAGAAGCCAGGAAAGAAGGAAAATGGGCAATAATTAGAAATAAAAAAGCTATTGTTAGGGATAGAGACCAGAAGGATAATAATAAATAGGAATTCGGGACACTCATGATCCCTTTTTGGAATTGTCATGGCTTTCCATGGTGCAAAGGTCCTATGATAAGTTGGATCCTGAGTGATATTGATATTATTTGTCTAGTTGAAACTTGGGAGCATGAAGAGTCTAAGGTCCCTAACATAGAAAGATTTGTCCTGTGGTCGGCATGGAACAAAAAGTCCCACCGTAGAGGGATATGAGGCATAACTTGTTATATTAGAAAGAACATTTCTCCTCACATTCAACTTCATAAGATCGACCCTCTCAATCAGTACATTTGGATAGAAATTTTAGACACCAATGCTAAGAAGATGTATATAGCAATTTGGTATTTTGCACATATTAATTCTACTTTTTATAAGAAAAACAATCTAGATAGCAATTGTCCCTATAATAATTTAGAACAAGATATTTATAGTTTGAAAAATGAAGGTAATATCCTCATGCTAGGAGACTTTAATGCTAGGACTGCAACTAAACAAGCTACTATTTTAAGTATTGATTCCAAACATAATCCTGTATGGATAGATGCGAACCTTGTTTTATCCAATAGTTACAAAAGAAGCTTTGAAGACCTAATTGAGAATTTGTTTGGTATTGAGTTGGTCAAGCTCTACAGCTCTCAAGACCTAATACTTTGCAATGGAGTAATGAAGTGGCCAAACTCCAACCAGATGACTTGTATTCATGGGCTAGGTAGTAGTGTCGTAGATTATGTGATATTTGATATCCTCGTTTCCAACCAAATAACAACTTTTAACCTTTTAAATGAGCATGAACCCGAATCTAATCATAAACCTTTAACCCTAACTCTAAACTTTTCCATGAACAAGAGTGTCATTGAAGAGAATTATGATAATCAAAGACAATTGCACTTTGACAAAAGTAAAGTTGACCTTTTCTTAAAGGATTTAAATAGTAAATTACATCTCCTAACTTATAAGGACAACATTGAAGAACTCTATCATAATTTTACAACTAACCTCTCCACTTCTATTAACAAGTTCTCTTTTGAGGTGTCTTATAAAAAAAATAATAGAACGACCAACCCTTGGTATGATAAATAACGTAAAATTGCTAGGAAATCCATTAGGGATGCTTCTAATGAGTCCTTAAAACTCAATAAGATTAATACATACAAATCCCTAATTAAAAGGAAAAAATGTACTATATCAATAAAAAGCAAGAGCAACTTTCACAACTATCTAAGCTAGATCCTAAGAAGTTCTGGAGCCAAATTGTAAACCACAATACTAAAGAAAATAATATGATTCCCTTAAGGGACTAAAATTCCTACCTTAAAAGTCTTTATGAGTTCCCTAATTCCATGGACACCATTCCTATTGTCCCTATAGAGGATGCAATTTTTTCTTTAGATGACATAGAGTTCAGGGTTAAGCGGCTTGCAAATGGGAAAGCTAAGGACATTGAAGGATACCAAGCTGAAATTTTTAAAATCAGAGGGCCTATACTTATTCCTCACATACACAAGCTCTTCAATTTAGCAGTCAAGAAGAGATTCCCTAAACCCCAGACCAGGGATGATTTTAAGGATGGAAATTTATTTTAAAATGTAGAAACCTTGGTGAATCTTACTAATCCTTCATATACCAACTATAAATGACTAGCGATACTTTTGTAAAAATATTCAAATTTCTAAGGATTTTATATAGTTTTTATAAAATTTTGGCGATTTTTAAGGTAAAATAATTTTATCCTATAGAATTTGGGCGAATCATTTTTAAAATAGCGAATCTTTTTTTTTGAAAAACCATGGAAAATTAGCTCATGAGCAAAATTTAGCCCCTAAAATCATCCTTGCCCTGGACACAAAGCCTCATTGTTCTTATTTTTAAAAATGGGGATAGAAACATTGTCTCTAATTATAGGACCATTATGATTAGCTTGATTTTACCAAACTTTATAAAATTATTTTGGAAAATAAGATTATCCTTTAGCTATAAAATCATGATTAACTTAAAATTTATAAACATTTAAATGAAAAAAATAAATATAATTTTTTGATGCTTTAAAAATCTATAAAACAAAATATATGCTTTAAATTTAAAATTTGTTAACACTTAAAGGAAATAAATAGATATAAATCTTTTATAATTTAAAAATGTATCCAAATAAAATAAAAAAATGTAAACCTTTAATGTTTTAAAAATTTACTATTAAAAAGATTTTATGCTAATTTATGATTTTTAAGATTGATTTAAAATGCATTATGTCAAATTTTTTTGTCTTATTTTAAAGACGTTAAGTCAAATGATGTGACATGTCTTGTCCACCCTAAATCATATATAAATAGATTGTATAACCTAAATCGTATGAGAGTAACATAAACTATATCTCTAATAGTTTTGATCACAATTTTATTTTTCCTTGCATAGGGTGTTTGTTGGCAGTGGGAGTTGCGTGTTTAGAGTGGAAGAGAAGGCACGAGGCTCAACGCACCACGAAAGTGACTTTGTATTTCACCCAACTTAGATGGTTATGTGAGTTACTGGCGACAATCTCGCGGATTACGAGTTCGAAAGCTTACATGATTTGGGAGCTCGACATACGACCTTACATTATGTTGCTTTTCATGGCCAGGAGATGCAATTAAGACCTGGTATTGCAATGAAGACCTGGTATGTCTAGAGTTAATGGGTTATTATGGTTCAAATGCAGATAAATTGCGAGGAGAATGCCATGGTTGTTTTCATGCTTTGGTTTTCATCAAGACTGTGTTTATAAGTGTGGCTTCTTTGTGTCATTTTCTCATGGTTCTCATGGACAAAAACTTCGTCCCTTCCTTGCTAGTTCGTTGCGCATTGGTAAGGAAGTTATCACTGTTGTTGAATTCTACCACGATTTTGTCCTTGAGGATGACTAGGGGACCATGCTTGTGTTGGAAGTCGAGGTTAAGCTGGTCTGGGAATTCAAAGAAGATGAGGAAGTTGAATTGCAAGTGAGAGGCATAATCTCGGATCTAGGCTGCACCAGAGCTTGCAACTCCAAGTTTTATAGAGCTTTGGAGCTTTATTAGCACACCAAAACATTGGTGGCTCTAGGAATACTACCTAAAGATGAAGACTTTCGTCGGTTGAAGCATCTCATGGAGACTCTTGAGGAGTAGAACATTTATCTTTTGTTGGTGGCGACCTAGATTGGTAAATGTTATGGAGGCTCCTTTCAACCTCTTGTTGCGAGCCGACCATGGGAAGAGTCCTCTATTGCGTCTGCTCATCTGGATGTTGCGGGTCCACCTTTCTCTTGGATTCCTCATGCAAAGGAATAACAAGTTTTACAATTTTTCAATATAGTTATGTTCCAAGTTTTTTGTGTCAAGTCATACACAGTTTTAGTAGTCTTATTATAAATTGTTGGCCAAAGAAACTTAAGCTTTTAAGATAGATTGTGTTCCCTTCTTTTAGCTCAGTTTCCCCCCTGGGGCAAACATGCTTCCTTGCTCTTTCTTGGTTTCAAAGGTCTATTTTGATTTTCTTGACATCTAAACCAGTACATGCATCTATGTATATTTTGTACATATTAATATATTTTCCTCTTACTTACAAAAGAAAAATAACAAATTTTTTTTTAAAATAATTTAAAATATTTTTTTAGAATAAAATGTTATTTTGATTATTGCATGGAGTGAGTGGATTTATATCTCAATATAGATAAAATGTATAACATAATACAATGTTAATAAACTATATTAAAAAAAATTAAGGTTCCTAAGAAAATTAGAAAATGACAATCTTGATAATAAAAATTAAAATATAATAATATAATTAATCAACATAAATCTATTTTAATCTTAATTATTTAAAAATATAATATTATAATTAGCCAACATAAATTTATTTTAACTTTAATTATTTAAAATTATAATAATATAATTAACTAACATAAATCTATTTTAACTTTAATTATTTAAGAATTGATAAGTTCACAACTCTATTTATTTTTTGATTTCTCGACATTACATAGATTAAAAATTAAGATGGATTTCTATTGATTAATATGTACTAAAATTATTATTATTATTTGAACAAAAATTGGAAGATATTATATTAAAAGGATTGTAGCAGAGCTATCAACAAACATACAAAAAGAATTGATGTGATATTCAAACAAAACTTGCAACTTTCATATGTTTCCTTTGACTAATGCACCCCAACTATTAACTCTAACAAAGTGCTTATAGAAGACACCCAAAATACAAACGACTCTGAAAAACACACAGAATAACTAAAAACATGTTGGTTGCTTGCTTCCTCCTATCCTCCCATGGAGTGAAGAGTGATCTATTCATCCACTTCCATGGCTTCTTTGGACGGATGAACAATTTCCTCTTCTTTAGGATCACCTTCAGCTAAGTTGATGGATATTCGATGATTTGATGCAATAGATAGGGATTCCTTGCTTGGGTTAAGAACCAAATTGTGTAGCATACTACATTTCTCTTCAAGCACATCCATTTTTTTCTTTTGTTGAACAAGGAGGTTCATGACATTTGCATAATGATTGGCACAATGTTGTTCCTTTTCATGAACATTGGTGGAAATCAAACATAGAGCCAAATTATTACCTTGTAGATTTTCCTCCTATTGAAAAAGGATCTTTTAGATCTCCTAAAGATATCTGGAATCCATATATGTTGAGAATTCACAATTGTGCTTGTAGATAACAAGGTTGAGAGAAGACAAAATTTACAATAACTCTGAATGAGACATGTAGTATTTTCGTCAATTAGTTTGACCCAAAAATTGTTGGAACAAGAACTCAAAGGACCTAGAGTAACATAGTAGAGAGATGGAGCCAAAGACCAAGGGAGAGTCATCCCCAAACCCAACCCTTGAAATCGACCATAGATATTCAAAGACTAAAATTGAAGCTAAGGAAACAAGGCTTGGAGAAACTTAATAATTGTACCCCATAAACCAAACCACTTAAAAATCAACCAAAATATGAGGTGATGCTTGATAGCCACTGAACTTCTAGGGATGGATGAAATGGGAGGTGGAGAGAACCAAAGAGAGGGCTCCAATTGTTGATTTTATGGTAAGTTGATGCATTTTATTTTTCTTACTTATTTAGCATAAACAGAACCATAACTACTCTAGCAAACCAAGATCACATGAAGAATAACCATGCACAAGAACACAAGAATTATCATGGGAAACCCTTCTCAACAATGGAAGAAATCCAAGCCAATCCTTTGCTATATTCTCAAGAGAAAGACCTCCCACACCATCACCAAACCTAGCACACAAGAGGATGTTGTAATTCTCATAATTTCAGACCACAACTTCTTAAATCATGAGATGACACAGTGATAAGTGTGTTTCCTCAATGTGGATTCACCTTTATTTATATAAGACTTGTCACATCAAATGATGTGTCTATTGGCACAATAGGCCCGACCTCAATAACTCAAAATATAATTAATAATTACCATATTAATTATCTTTTACATTAAGGTGGGGCCGACCTGTACCCTTTACATTACAATTAGGGTTACAGGTAGGTATGACTCTTGAACAATATAGGAAGGGATCTCATATACCCACTAGTGCTCAGCCACTAGGGGCACATCCATATGGATGTCCATATCTCTATCTCACTACGTCTCACAAGAGAACCACACTCACTAGTGCTCAACCACTAGGATCACGTTCACCTGTGCTCATCCACAGGCACGTCCAACTCAATAGATCTTCTTTCCCACTGCATTACACAGGAGATTAATCCAAAGTTCATCATCTCAACTCTCTGCTCAGAGGAGGCTAATACATCGTTTTCATCTATGTCTCATAACGATGCACCCAACTCATGGGAATTCACACATTCACCTTGTGCTCAGCCACAGGCATGTCCAACTCAATAGATCTCCTTTCTCATTGTGTTACACAAGAGAATCATCTGGAGTTCTTCTCAACTCTCTGTAAGGAGGAGACCATCAATATGTTCCAGCTCTGTCTCAGATAGGAACCACACACCCAACTCATGGGCTCTCCCTCAGGTCGACTCAATCAGACTGTGTCCTGGAGGATGTCTCACGTAGCTGCAATCATCAACACCAATGTATACGACCAAATAAATCAAACTAAGAAGGTGGTACTGGAAACTTGATCAATGAGCCCAAAAAATTAGGTAGGAGCCAAAACATAGTCTCAAATTTTAGAACCAGACCACATCTCCCATTATCCCACCTTGCATGCAAGGACCCATAATGAAGGGAACAAAATCCATACTGAGGATTAATTCTCACATGCCACAAACTAGAACTTGTGTCCTTGCAAGTCCTTTCCACGCGCTTGGAGACAGGGTTAAGGAGTGCCTATCCATAGGTTTATTAATTGGATTTCTATGTGTCTTTGAATTGAAGTGGATCATAAACATTAGGGAATGAAAGAAAAATTGAGCCCCCCATTTTTTACCAAAGCCCCTTGAGTTAGGAATGAGGCTTCATTTTCTAGGCGGTTAGCATGGTTGTTATGTTCCCTTAGCACATGAAAATATGAGACCTTGTCCATGAGTTGGATTGCTTTGTTGATTCTAAAAAAGATATAAGCAAGCTCAGTGTCTTTCAAAGTTGTCTTATGAATCGGGGCTTGGATGATAACTCTAAAATCTTTGATTATGATCAATGTGTCTATGTTAGAGCTAATTGTTAGAAGTAATCCTTGAAGTAGTGCGTAATCTTTAGCTTCATTATTGGATGAAATTCCAAGTTCTCAAATAAATGTTATTTCATTTTTTCTCTCAAGATTAAAAATAAATAAAAAATGACCCCACTCATACCAACCCTAATATATGAAAAAATTATTAACAAAACTTAATTAATAAAATAAATTTGATTAATAAAATAAAATAGTATCATTTTTCACTCAAGTTTACATCTTTTTAAGCTTACTTTTCACTTTTTCATTTATCTAAATATGTTGGTTAATAAAATTAAAATTAAATATGAGTTTTGGACAATTTAAACAAAATAATATACCTAATCATAATTGCTTCATCAAATAATAAATTAAATTTTATAACATGTAAAATATAACTACTTTATTAAACAATATTATTCATTTATATAAATTATAAACCATTTAAAAAACAAAATCCGTACATAAGATCTATGTTGAATAGTTGGTTGATAAAGCAACATCATGTAACCTGAATGGGTTGGGTTGTTTAAGATAACTAAAGCTACTTACAAATGGATTTGAAAATTAAATGTCACTAATTACATATGCTTAGCTCAATAATATTTTTTTATCAAATGTATAAAATATATTTTTTATTAGATAATATTATTAGTGTATAAAATATAATTTTTATTAGATAATATTATTAGTGTATAAAATATAATTTTTATTAGATAATATTATTAGTTTATATTAAAGTTATAAACATTTTTTATTTTTTAAAATACATGATTAAAAATATTTTTTTCCTTGGAATTTTTTTTTTTATATTATTTTAAAAAAGGAAGGACTATACATGTTCCACCAGTAACACAGACCTTTTATGTATCTTACTTTCCGTTTCAGACTTCCCCATACCCTCTACATAGTTGCTTAAAAGATTTAACGCTGAACAAAAACCTCCCCTTAAAGGGGGACACAAAATATTGCATCTTCTCTATTTTTTGATAATTCTCTGACATGTTGATACATCACATTAATCTGTTCATTACACAATAAAATATGTAAAACCAAACATGAAAGCATCTAGAGCCTTCAAAAGTGAAACTCCATAGCCTTCGTTTCTACTCCATCAAATAATTCATAGAAACAAAAAGCTTCTTGTTGTTGTTCTAGAGCCTTCTTGGACAGTTCATCTGCTTTTATATTCGGTTCTCTCATAATATGTTGGAAGGAGAACCAACTAAAAAACTGAAAACGGAGTTTGATGTCTCTCATAATGGCAGAGAGTTTGATGTTTTGTATAGTCAATTTGTTTCTTACCCATTCAATAACCAATTTGGAGTCTCCGGAGACTTGTAGCTTCCATAGGTCCTTTTCTTTTGCAACTTCTAATAACGTCCAAAGGGAAATAAATTATGCTTTGTTATTTGTGCTAGGTCCAGGGTAATAATGAATATGGATATAATGGTTGAGACTAATTTTTAGGACTACTCCTACACTACACCTGTGGGGTGTCCTTGATTGGCCTTGTCAAAAAATCCCCATGGCATGTCATAATCAATGGAAGGAGGGATGGGATTCCTCAGGTTCTTAGCATGTGGATCTTAGCATGTGGATCTTAGCATGTGGTTCTTAGCCTGCGAGAGTGTGATTACAACAATGACTTCCGGGTTGACTAATTTATCTTTAAAGGCATCTTGATTCCTTTTCCCACTAGGTGTTAGAGATCATCATACTCGGGAGACCCATATCTAGATTTACCTTCCTATCATGTACCCAAGCTTGGTAGAAATCTTCCGGTGATGTACCATTCCAACATTCCTTTGCATTCAACTTATTTTTAACCATCTCTAATACCTAACCTGCAAACGAGCATGTAATAAAAATATGAGTAATTGTTTCAGAATTGGATTTGCACAGTGGATATCGACTTATACCTACCCAACCTCTTTTAAGGAGGTTATCCCATGTTAGAATCTTGTTGTTGAGGGAAAGCCACATGGTTACTTTTCATCTGGGGGGAATTTAAAATTCTAGAGTGGTTTCCACCACCACTTTCTCTGGCTTTGGTGTTGTTCTTCTTGCCAGGCTTTGTAGCCCAACTTTACTGTGTAGGATCCATCTTTTGGGTTTAGGGTCCAACATAAGGAGTCCATTGATTCCTCATCCATGGTGATGTAGTTTTCACATAGTATACCGATGTATGAGTTCCATTCCACTGCTATATCATCCTCTAGACCAAGGCCAACCACATATTTCCACCCCTCTCATCCTCTCAGCTGTAGAGTCCCAACACATGCATCGTATAGGGTCACTAGTCCTCTATCTTGAAGGGCATGTTTAAGGGGAGATAACAATCTAAAATTCTATCTTCCCCCTAACCACAAGTCCTCCCACAGGTGCATGCTATGACCATTACCCACCTTCCAGGTCACCCAGGCACCCACCAATGGGAAAGTAGAAACAAAATCCTTCCATACTAATGTGCCTTTTGAGAATTTTATTGGGGATCGGAACCATTCATCGATTGTCATGTCGGGAAAATATTTTGAGTACATTACACGTACCATAGGGTGTTACTTTGTGTTAACCTCCAGAGGTTCCTTCCTGTAAGGGCCTGTGCAAAAGGACAAATTTCCTTTAATCCCCAGTCCCCAAGTTCTTTCGAGATAGTTATAGATGTTCGACGCACTAGGTGTAATCCCCCTAGGAATTTTTGTCCTGCCCATAGGTACTGGAAAATTATTATTTGAATCTTTTGTAGCACTCCTTTTGGGATATCCATAATAGAGTTACAATACACTGGGATTCTCTCCAGGACGACTTTGAGAAGGGTCACCCTGCCACCTCTGGACAAGAGTCGATTGACCCAAATCGAAATCCTGGCTTCTACCTTTCTGATAAACCATCCTCAATCTTCTTTTTTGTAACAATTTGGCTTTAGGTAGAAACCCATGTATTTGATCCCTTCGTATAAGGTTGTTTTCTCTACTGGGATCAGATTGTGGAGGGAGGTATGTTCCACGTCAGAGAAATTATTTAAGATGATGTGCGACTTTTCCATATTAATCATCATTCTCATCACTTTACTAAAAAGATCGAGTATTTGTTTGAGATATTTTCATGTGTGCCAGAAATGCAACATAATACGTTGTCGATAAATAGTAAGTGAGAGATTGTCTCGAATTTGGAGAACTTTACACCTCTTACAGTTATTCTCACCCCGACCTCTTTTATTAGTCTAAAGAGGGATTCCACCACAATCAAAAAAAGGAAAGGGGATAGGGGACAACCTTGGTGGAGGCCCCATGAGACCTTGAAGAAAACAGGGGGGAACCATTAATCAGGACTGCAAAATTGGCACTACTTAAACATTCCATAATCCAATTCACCAACCCCGGATTCATCCCCATCTGGAGGAGTACTAGTCTCAAGAATGTCCAATAGACTATATCGTAGGAATTAGAAAAATATAATTTGAGGATGGTCGCCTTGAGGTTTTTCTTTTTTACAAAGTCAAGAGTTTCTTGTGCAATGGCCACTGCATCATGGATCTGTCTATTTTCAGGAATCTAAATTGTTCTTCACTAATAAACTCACTCAACATAGGACATAGGCATCTAGTGATGATCTTCAATATTAGTTTGTAGGATACATTTGCACAAGATATAGGTCTAAAGTCCCCAAAAGTTTTCATCTTTTGTTTCTTTAGGATGAGGAAAATAAAATTGGAGTTAAGTGCCCCATGGAATTTTCCTGATCTCTAAGATTCTCTAACCATAAAAAGGAGGTCCTCCTTTATCAGATCGTAGAAAGGTTTATAAAATTCTACAGGGACCCCATCTGTTCTCAGGATTTTTCCACTCTACATTGTGAAAAGGTTACCTTTTAGTTCATCTTCTGACACTTCCTCATCCATCTACTTGTTCATATTTTATGTAAATGCTCTGGGAAATTTATTTACCACTTCCAGGATCTCTTGTATCTAACAACATTTGGGAGATTCAAATATTTTTTCAAAATGGCATGCTCCCACTTCGTATTTCTCTCTAAAGGTGTATTCCTTGTACCCTTGTTCATCTTTTATCTCCCATATAGTGTTAGTGTTCTTTCGGTGATTTGCGAAGTTATGAAAAAACTTCGTGTTGTTATCTCTTGCCTTTAGCCAAAGTGCTCTGTTAGTCAGTCTCCACACCTATTCGTCCATCTTTAGCCACTCGTTCTGTTTTTCCTCCAGAATTTTTAACTCTAATTATATATATATATATATATATATATATATATATATATATATATATATATATATATATATATATATATATATATATATCAAAATCTTCTAAATATACAATATCTTACACAATATTCTATTTATTATAAATATAAAAAAGGGTTTTTTATGTTTTTGATTTTTTTCGGCAACTATCACTTATCACTTATGGTGAAATGGCATTTTTCCATTACCTGAATTGAATGCATAAATCGTATATTGAAACACTTTTAGAGCACTTGGATTGTGTAATCTCAATAACTGAAATATGCAATTCCAATAATCCTTCTAAATTTTTGACCAGATTTTGGGAAAAATTGATTCGAAAAATATGCTCAAAAAGAGTTAAAAACTTAGAATGTTTAGACTACATGTAACAAAATACATACATCTTATCAAAACCATATATAAACATACACAATAATCATTCCCTATAAATGTAAAAAAATGTACATGATGAAAAATTTCAATATTAATATTAAAATAAAACATCTAAAACCTAAGTAGAATAAACTATATATATATATATATATATATATATATATATATATATATATATATATATATATATATATATATATATATATATCATAATTGGATTTTTATTTAAACAAAACAAGTTTGCTACATGGTTGTAGTAATTACATTCAAAATTCGAGGAATGTCCATATGGATATTTAGATTTATACAAACTAACCGAGTGTTTAAATACATATTCTAAACTAGACTTCCATAAATTCTCGTTGACAACTATTTTCACATACTGATTAAGAAGCAGAATGAAATGAAAATACCTTGATTTCTAGTTTAATTCACCATCCTAAGCCTCCTTCCCTTCAACATATAGAAGAGGGCCTTGTTCTTCAACTTCCATGGGGCCGTGTGGTTGACTCCCAGATTCTTCCTCTTTAGAGACCTGCTGAATGGAATTGGCAGAATCATGATTATTAGATTCATAGGAAAGGGAGTACATTTTCCGAGGCATGAATATCATTCGAAGTTGTTGACATTTTTCCTCTAAGGCATCAATCCTCCACAACAGTTCCATAATATTTTCCACACATTCCTATTAAGCTTGTTTCAATTCAAAAAAAAATCGTAAATGTTGTGGAAGGTTTGGTTGTTTGCCTAGAATGTCTCCTCATCCTACGAAGGATTTTATTCACCTCTCTTCCATCGATGTCACCCATTTTGGATGGAAGAAAAAATTGCATAGAGAGTATATTGAACCACAAAAAACTACACTCCCCAATTCCCAGTGAAACCCATAAAGAATTTAATCCAACCCAAACTGAGAGTTACCAAACCATTCTATAAAGACCCCCGACATTGGAAAATTTGGGTAACCTGCACTCCCTGATCCACTATTCCTAGACTCCAAGTACATGCTAGCACCATGTTTCTTGGATTTCCATACTACCTGATCCACTATTCCTAGACTCCAAGATCAATATCTGATCTTTCGAAGTGGCCCATACTTCATGGGCTCCAGAGGTATGTATTTGAATCGTTGGACTCCTTATTTTAGTCTTGAGAATGACATCCCCTCCACGGTATCATTTTAGGTAAAAATTCCTTTCCTCCCCTACCATTGTTGGATGGATGAGACAATACACATTATTGGAAATATAATAGGAAGATACATTGATCGGGTTGAACCATGAGAAGGGCAGCAAGCTTGTGCAAGGATTTGTGTAGAAGTACATATGGAAAAGGGCTTGGATGAATCCATTCAGCTAACTTTAGATGATTGGACTCATATTCAATGGGTAGATTATGAAAAACTCCCTTTTAAATGCAGAACCTGTCGTGAATATGGGAATTTTTCCAAATCCTTCCGCAAATATCAAGCAATGTCGCAAAAATAAGGAGATGAAGACCAATGGAAAACTCAAAAGAGAAAGAGGGGTTTAGGTAGACTAGCCCAGGTGACCCTTGGCCCCCGTCCTTTTCATTCAGAATTAGGCCCATATTTTTTCCCTCCCTCATCTCAGAGAGGGGAAGCACCCCAGAATATAGGAGAAATATGTATGCATCCCTTGAAAATCCAGAGGATCCATCGAAAAAAATATAAGAAAACAAGATAGTCGAAACAAAAATCCCAATCTGAGATCAAGGGAAAAAAATGGGAGAAAATCTTCGGCGGTTGTAACACTAGGAAATGCACCAGCATTAAAGATGGGAATGAGCTCCAGATATAGAATCCATGTCATACTAAAAGAGGAATCCCAAGATGAATCTGATGAGGTATTGGGCAGAGAAACAAAATCCCATGTAACAATCAAGAAGTTAGGCGAAAAGTCAGGACACAGGAAAAGAGAGGAAAAAACATATAAGGAGGAGTTAGGTCTCTAGACAACTTTGGATAGCACTTCCAAGAAAGATTCTAAAGGAACAATAGGTCCCAGTAGTGTTGTGCCTCCTAGGGGGGGGGGGGGGGCNGGGGGGGGGGGGGGGGGGCTCAAAACCCTCAGGTAAATAATGAAATTAGTCTCCCAGAATTGTAGGGGATTGGGAAGTAAAGATAAGGTAGAATCAATAAGACATCTAATCAAATCAAAAAGACCTCAAATCCTTCTACTCTAGGAGAAAAAACTTAGGGGCGTCTCAGTCCTTCAAGAGAGTAATCAGTTATGGGAAAATAACACAGGATTATAAGTAAGTTCGTGAGGAGGTTCAGGAAGAATATGCTCACTAAAACCTCATTATTTCCAACTGATAGAAAGTGAGGAAACACTCCACTTGTTGATGGTCAAGCTAGTTCATATCAATTCAGGTAAGTCTTTTACAATAGTAAACATCTACATGCCAAATCAATATCATGAAAAATTGGAATGTTGGAGATCATTGATAGCCCTATCCGAGATTGAGATCTCAGAAAACCTTATCCTATTTGGATACTTTAATACCACTATGTATCATTGGGAGAAAAGGTGGGGTTCCTCAGTTCATGATCCCGATCGCAAACACCTAGAAGACCTAATTTCTCATCTGAAATCATTTGACCTCAAACCCTCCAAAGGTTCGTTCACTTGGTCCAACTAGATATCTGGTCCTAGTCATATTGTTGCAATACTAGACCGCTCTCTTATCAACAATTATTTTCTCTCAAAATCCTATTCCCATGTGTCTTAGATCCTTCCCTGGGTGATTTCATATCAAAATCCAGTATCTCTATCTTTCATTAATGACCGGTATTGGGCCCCATTCCATGTCATTTCAATCCTCTTTGGTTGGACCATCCCTCCTTCTATTCCCTGGTTGCTTCATCTTGGATCCCTTGGATAATTGGCTCCCATGTTCACATTTGGGAGAAGAAACTCATTAGATTGAAAAAGGACATTAAAGTTTGGGTCAAATCCATATTCAAGGCTATGTAAGAGGAAATTCTTCACCTACAATAAAAACTAGAAGAGGTTGCGATCAAAATGGAACACTCCTCTGTCATCACCGCCCTTTTAAAGGAAGAAAAACAATGTTAGAAGAAGCTACAAGGGGCGCATAGGAAAGAAGAAGAAAATTGGTTCTTAAAATCTTGTTGTTTATGGATTCAAGGAGGAGATCAAAATTCCTCCTTTTTTCACAAGCAATGCGAAGTGAGGAAAGGAATGAATACAGTGGAATAAATTCATCTGGAGGACCAATCCATCCTCAATTACTTTGAAGAAATAAAGAATGCAACCTCTACCCATTTTGTTGATTTATACTCTGAGAAAGACCCCATGGAAAAAACCCTAAGAGATCAAACTCTATCATTTATCCCACAATTGGTCTCAAAAATGGATAATGAGGAACTAACCAAGAAGGTGGCCGAAGAGGAGATTTTCTTAACCATAATTCACTTTGAATAAGATAAGGCCCCAAATTCTTTGCTCATTTCTATAAAAAATGTTGGCATATCATTAAATTTGACCTGGTAAGGATGATTCAGTATGCTCAAAAATCATGTAGTCTGGGAGGAGAAACAAACTCAACATTCTTGGATTTAATTCACAAATATATAAATGTTGTCTCTTTCTCCATATTTTGACCCATTTCCTTATGCAATGTTTCCTACAAGATAATCACAAATATTATTGCTTCCAATATCCAAAAGTTACTGCTCGGGCTAATCTCTGCTTCTCAAGTAGGTTTTGTAGTGCAACACAAAATTTGGGATAATATTGTATTAGTTCAAGAGGCTATTCATTCCAGTAAATCCATAGGATATCTAGGTATTGCGATCAAGATTGACATGGAAAATGCATTTGATCAAGTTCATAAAAAAATTATCTTTGAAGTCCTATAAAAATTTGGGTTCCAACCATCCTTCATCAGATGGATTGAAACTTGCATCAGTAGCCCCTGGATTGCCCCACTAATAAATGGTAGAACTTTGGTATTTTTTTTAGGATTCTAGAGGATTATGACAAGGTTGACCTTTTTTTCCCCTCCTATATATTCTAATGGTTGGATCTTTGGGTTGACATTTAGAGCATGAGTGAAGAACTGGGAATACTCCAGACATCAAAATTCGCAGGGGTCAAGCACACAAATCACTCTCAGTTTGAAAATGACATCCTATTCATAGGAGGGGCCTCTTCGATCATATCCAAAAGGTTTAAAATGGTGTTGGACCAATTGTTTTTTGCTTCAGGTAGGCTTTTTAATACTCACAAATTCTATCTTTATGATTGGAATACTAATGCTCACTCGCTTGTTGTCATTTCAAAGATCCTTCAATTTTCGTCAGTTTCAAATTGGAGATCCTTCAAGTATCTAGGAATCCCCATTTTCCTTAACTCACTTTTTGTTGTTGATTGGAATATTATAACCTCCGTGATTATATATAAATTCACTACTTGGGGAGCATAATGACTAAATCCTACAGGAAGACTTGTGTTGGCTAAGGTAATCCTCTCAGTTCTTCCATTTTTTCAATATTTCACTTTTCTTTCTCCAACAAGTGTCAAAAGAGAAATTTCCCATCAAATTCGAAAATTTCTCTGGGAAGGGGGAAAGTCCAAAACAAATAGGCTTCATCTAGTAAATTGGAGGATTATGAGAGCCCCTAAATCACATGGAGGATTAGGAATAAAGGATCTTATGCTTACAAATCTAACCCTGGGAAAAACATTGTTGTGGAGAATGATAACATGGGATTATGTTAAATGGAAAAAGGTGTTGGTGTATAAGTATTTCCAGAGGGACTATCTTAGAGGTGTTTAACTCCCCATCGGTCCCACATCAGGGTCTCCCATTTGGAAACTTCTCTAGGAGTCAATTCCTCTTCTACAAATCCAACTCTCTTGGATTACTGGGAATGGTAAATGTATCTGATTCTAAGAAGATATAATTTGAATAGATATTCCTTGATTTGGGAGATTTCTTTGAGCCAGCTCAGGGTGTGGCTTCAAGATTAAAGAAAATTCTCCCTTTATGACATATCCCACTAGGACGATACAAGAATCTGGGAATGATGGAGTTTGGGGAAATTCCAAGAGGAATTTAATCTCCAAGATGAGAAAATTCTCTCTTTATTA
The DNA here is from genome assembly GCA_009831015.1 of Picea engelmannii. NCBI lineage: Eukaryota > Viridiplantae > Streptophyta > Pinopsida > Pinales > Pinaceae > Picea > Picea engelmannii. The sequence continues at coordinate 58,868 of ML826353.1, read as the reverse complement.
CATGGAATTTCCCCTAATAACCAAGATGATCCAGACTCCAGAGGATGGAGAATCCAAGGCTTCACAGTCTACAAAGGATACAAATCCCTTTTGATGCAAACTAACCATCCTCCAAAGAATCCCTTGTGGTCCAACATTTGGCATCTGGACGTTTCCCCCAAGATCAAATTATTTTGTTGGATGCTAGCTCATGGGAGGATTATGAAAAGAAAAAACCTCAGCCATAGAGGAATTGAAGGACCTTCTAGGTGTTCCTTGTGTAAATAAAATAGTGAAACAATCATTCATCTATTCTTGGAATGTCTGGTAGTCCTAGAAATCTTGCAGGCTCATCTTCATGACCTCTTCTGTAGATTTCTATGGAAAACATCCATCCAAGTTCTCCTAGGATCCTGGGAGAAGTAGTATCATGGGTCCTTCATAAAAAAGTCCATTTTCAGAATATTGTGGATGTCCCTTCCCAAATATAGCTGTTGGAAAATTTGGTTGGATAGAAATAGAAGTGTTTTCAAGGAGGAAGAAATTTGTACCTTTTGGGTTATGAGTACAACAAAATCTCAACTCACAAGGTTTTTCAACTCACGTTGCATAAAGTGTTGATTAAGGTTGGTTGTCATTGATGTCATTGAAGAAAGCCCCGTAGCACAAAGGTTGGGTAATGGACCCAATATTGTTTGATGTAAATATGAATCGGTATGGTCTTATCATGGTTGATAATAAGTAGAAATGGATGAACTCCAAAGTGGTCCCCTTATGGTGAAAGCCCTCACGGGAAGACACTTTGCGGATTGGGTTAGCCTAGAAGTATGGTTAGAGAACCCATGCTTATTTGTGGAAAAATGAGATGAACGCTAATGAATTTTTCAGTGAAACTATCCTATATGGATAGTTCTTGTCATGCCATTTCCGGTGGTATATGGAACGTCACATAACTCCTCACGGTTAGAGAGTTATGGCCATGAGAAGTTGGAGAACCTAGGTTTGGGTAATGGACCCAAGTTTGTTTGATGGATAACAGTATGAGTTTTGATATTTTTTTAGGTAATAATATTCTATATGGATAGTACATGTCATTCCATTTCTGGTGGTATGTGGAACGTCACATAACTCCTCACGGTTTGAGAGTTATGGCCTTACGAAGTTGGAGGATCCTCATATGTCATTTAGAAGCCCCAAAAGGTCAAAGTAGTCAAAGTGGTTTAAGAGTTTTTAAAGGTAAATAATAAAGTGAAGTGATGAGTGAACTATAATTCAAAGTGAATGCAAATTAAATTATATAAAGACCACTGACATTGGAAAAGTTGGGTAACCTGCACCCCCTGATCCACTATTCCTAGACTCCAAGTACATGCTAGCACCATGTTTCTTAGATTTCCATACTACCACTTCTCTAGAACAGTCGAACTAGACCAATCAAGTTCAAATAACACTCCTCTCCACCGAGAAGAGATCGTTGGAACTCACTGTCATCGAAAAAATGATCCCACATTTCAATGCATTCCCACACAATTTGCATTCATTAATCCCTCGATTCGTCCATCAATCCAAATGAGAAGTTGTTAAAATCTTCTTATCATATTCTCCCTTGCATGTATTATCCATTCTTGGCATCACAAATGATGAATATGTGAAAATCTCCATGACTAGGAGATATGGTTGGATGACACCACCCTGTTCTTAACCAAATTTCCAGCATTCAAATGAGAGGCAATTTTGGCCCAATGGTTTGTCAAACCATTAATCTCATGGTTGATATGATAAAAGAATATTTCCCTAAAGTGAGAGGTCATGTCTCTAATCCTTGAGAGTAAAGTGATTAGAGCATTGATTCCCACTTCAGTTTGACTAACCATGGATTTTATTATCAACATTGAATCTCCTAGCACTACAAGATCATTGATTCCTATCTTCTTTGTGAGACACATACCCATCCACATTGAATAGGTCTCAACAATGTTGTTGGAAACATTTCCTATCCCCTAATCATAATTAGTTAGAATTTTTCCTCTAGGATCATAGATATTCCCCCCACTCCCGCCGCCTCTAAATTTGATAGATTAATATTAAAAATGATTAATTTGATATATTAATATTTAAAAAC
>ML826353.1:26773-40442 GCA_009831015.1 Picea engelmannii | reverse complement strand
GGGTGTTTTTAAGACTACAACCATACAAACAAATGTCCCTCAAGCAAGACAAGAAGGATAATAAATTATCACCAAAGTACTATGGCCCTTATAAGGTGTTGCAAAGTATTGGTACTATGGCATACAAATTGGAGTTGCCTGCATCTTCACGAGTACACCCAGTTTTCCATGTTTCATGCTTAAAGAAGGTTATAGGCAACAAGATCCCAGTTCAAACTATATTGCTAGAACTTGAGGAGGAAGGAAAAATCATATTGGAGCCTGAAGCCATCACTGACACAAGAATTTGCCAGCTGAGGAATAGATCCATTTCAGAGTATCTCATTAAATGGAGGAAACTACCGGCTGAAGATTCCACTTGGGAAAACGAGTCTTTTATACAGAAGCATCCAGAGTTACTCAAGCGTTGTGAACAACACTTGTCTCAAGGGGAGGGGCATGTTAAGCCCTAATATTGGCTCATTACCCCTTAATTGGGGTGTATTATATTAGTAATGCTATTTTATTTATGTCGTCTTTAGGCCATTAGTTGTAATTATACCTCCTAGTCTCCAATATATACCAATGAGACATTTTCATTTTGAATCATCTTGTACTTGAACATTTAAGTGGGGTAAAAGGAGGTTGTTTCCTCGAAGAGGCTTATTATCTGAAATTATCTCTTTTTCAAGGCGTTGAGTACTTTTTTTGAGGTTTTTCTATCCTATTTTGATATTTGGTTCTTAACATGTTCACCCTTATCATCATCCCTTCGCCCAGAAGAATGAAATTGAGAATATTTTTCACAAATTGCTGGAAGTTGGTGTCATTCGCCCCAGTACCAACCCTTATTATTCTCCAAAAGTTATGGTACTTAATAAAGAAGGTACTTGGCGCATGTGTCTTAATTTTTGTGCCCTCAACAAACTCACAATCAAAGACAAATTTATCATTCTTGTCATTGATGAACTTTTGGATGAATTAAGTGGTGCTCAATATTTTACCAAACTTGATCTCTACTATGGATACCACCAGATTCATATGAAAGAAGAAGACATTCCCAAGACTGCATTCATAACTCATGAGGGTCACTATGAGTTCTTGATTATGCCATTTGGCCTCTGTAATACTCCCTCCACTTTTCAAAGTCTCATGAATCGTTTCTTCCATCATTTCCTCTGTCATTTTCTCTTGTTTTTCTATGATGATATTCTCATCTATAACAAAACTTATCAATCCCATCTTACCCATGTGGATCAAGTTCTACAGCTACTATCTCAGCACAAACTTTTTCTTAAGTAGTCTAAATGTTCTTTTGGATCCTCTAAAGTTGAGTACCTAGGACATATTGTTAGCAAGGATGGTGTCAGGGTGGATTCGATGAAAATTGAAGCTATACAATATTGGATGCGCCCAAAAACTCTTAAGAGTATGTGTGGCTTCCTAGGTTTGATGGGAAATTATTACAACTTTGTTCAGAATTATGGAAAAATCATAGCTCACCTCACAACACTCCTTAAAAAGAATGCTTTCAGTTGGACTCCAACACCCAACCATTCTTTCCAAGCTTTGAAAGTGACTATTTGAACTACTCCTATTATGGATCTACCTAAATTGAACAAGACCTTTGTACTGGAATATGACACCTCGGGAAAAGGCATTGGGGTTTTCCTCATGCAAGATGACTGACCTTTGTCTTTCACCAACAAACAATTGTCCGAGTGACATTTGGGCCAATCTACCTATGAAAAGGAAATGTTGGCTATTCTGCATGGTGTGCATCTATGGCGTCCTTATCTCTTGGGGAAATGCTTCCAAATTAAAACTAATCATCAAAACGTCAAGCAATTTTTGGAACAATGCATTTCTTCCCTAGAGCAACAAAAATGGGTAGCCAAGTTGTTTGGATATGATTACGAGATCATCTACAAAAAAGGAAAAGAAAATGTGGTGGTTTATGCCCTTTCTAGAAAATATGAAGAAGACAGGTCCCTTTTTTCCCTCTCTTTCATTGTCACAGATTGGCTTCAGGAGGTTCTCCAGGAATGGTTGCAAGACCCGAAACTTTTCAAACTGATCCAAACACTGCAGTAGGATCCGCAAGCTTCTCCAAGGTACTCATGGCACCATGAAAAGATTCGTTATAAAGGTCTCTTGCATTTAAGAAAACAACTGAAACTTAAATCCACCGTGCTCTCTGAGTTTCATGCTTCACCTACAATTGGGCATTATGGTTTTACCAAAACCTATGAACATGATCCGGAAAGATCTTTTAATGACTGTGGTTGAGTTTTTAATTGCATGTGTTAATTAACCATTTGAGAAGCTTAATGAAAGAATGAGGATATAAGAGGAATTATGACAGCCATATATATATATATATATATGCAGATCTGAAATGAAGTAATAAACAACAAACCATAACAAGAGAAGTGATAACGGAGTTTGGCACAAAATTGCCTACGTCTCCGGGCCTTTGTCTTAGTGGGGGAGGCTTCTTTATTTCTGTTCAAAAGCTCAAAAATTATATCGCAGTAGTGTCATTTGGCTACAAGACTGATCTGATCATGTTCTTCCAGATCTCTAGAAACCAACAGAAGAAACGACATGCAAAACGGATGACCGGAGCTCCCAGAAATGGCCCACAAGCGTCTGCTCCTCAACAGCTTCCCTGCATAAAAATGGCTTTGGCTTGGCTTCCCTTCAAAATAACTTTGCTCTGACTGTCCTCCTTGGCCTCAAACAGGCCTGGTTTTTATAGATCTGAATTTGGTTATCCATCCCCAACTTCCTCCCAAAATCTGGCCTCCAAAAATGCCCAATATCTCCCCAAAATGGCCAAAATCCACTATTACAGGCATAAAAATCAATAAAATCCACTAAACATTGGGTAAAAACCCACTTTTGTATAAAAATATGCAGTGTATCCCCCTAGGGCTGGGCGCGCACCCTCAAAACAGGGTCATATGTGCTATATTTGGCCAAGCGCTAGCCAAAGGGCTAAGCGCTGGCCCTTTAAACGCGCTGGCTCTTGGATTTGTGCGTGTCCCACGAGACCATTCCTTATCACCTCCGTGCTATGCACCCGCGCCCCCTTTGGGTGGCTGGTTGTATGGGATAAATAGACCATGGGTAGAAACCATGGGCTGGGGCTTAGCCCCAGCCCCACTTTCCGCCACCATACAATACATTGCATTTTAAAATAAAATATTGTGGATGCATATAACAAGGAACACGTATGGTGCATTGGAATTTGGTCATTTGTTAAGGAGTTGGACTGGTCCAAGAGGTCATGGGATTGACCCCCATGGACTCCAAATAAACTTTTGAAACCTGCCACTTCGACTGATGACTGGGTGCCACGTGGTTGCCCATGACTGGGCCATGTGGCATCTCCCCATTCGATGAACTAATGCCACTTGTCAACTATTGACTGGTCCAGTTGCCTGCCACATGTTTAACCTATCAGAGAACCTACCCAATCACCACCAGCCAGAGAGTGCCATGTCAGCATTGTTGATGTCATCATTTGACTGGACCTATTGACTTTTTGCTTGTTTGGGAAAACGGTCAGAATGTGATATCTTTCGCATACAACGTCCGCTTGATTAAGTAAATATATGGACAAAATTAGGAGAATGAGATGGAAGCAATGGCATTGGTTTTGTTTGATTATGAGCACTTTCATTTTTGAGCCTTTTTGAGCCCTGTTAGACTCCTGGATCCGATTCTAGATCAGAACATGTCAAAAATTATTTTTTCTGGGACGATATAAAACAAGACATTCACACCTTTGTGGTTGAATGTGATACCTATTGATGCAATAAGGATGATATAGTCAAATCTCCAGGCACACTCGAATCGCTTTTGATTCCACCTACTATTTGGACAACCATTTCTATGGACTTCAGTGTTGTCTTACCTAAATTAGGAAATAAGTCAGTGATCATGGTAGTAGTGGATCATCTTTCCAAATATGCTCATTTATGTGCTCTTCAACACCCATTCACAACATCCACTGTGGCTCAATTGTTTATGGATAATATCTTCAAACTCCATGGCATGCCTCATTTTATTGTTTGTTACCGTGATCCGACTTTTACTAGCACTTTCTAACAAGAATTGTTTTGACTCGAGGGAAGCCATTTTCATCTCAACACATTATATCATTCTCAGACTGATGGAAAAATTGAAGCGGTCAAAAAGTGTTTGGAAACCTATTTGAGGTGTTTTGCGTCCGATAGAAAAAATCAGTGGGTTCAGTAGTTACTCCTCGTTGAATGGTGGTACACTACCTCTTACCATATCACCACTCGCATGACTCCTTTTGAGGCAGTCTATGAGATATTTGTTTGACCAACTCAAACTCAATGCTAGGAAAGATAGGTGGATGGATCTCCTTAGTGAATTTGATTTTGAAATCAAACACATTAAGGGAAAAGAAAATAGGGTGGCTGACACCCTCAATAGAAGTATGAAAGTGACTCACTTGGAAGCTATAAGCACCTATGAATCAGACATCAAGGAAAGGGTTAAAAGTGCACAAGAAACATATGAGTTTTTCAAAACTGTAAAGGCGTATCTAGAGCAAGATCCCACGGGGATGAAATATGATGGCTATTATCTGTTGAATGATGGTATTCTAACCTACAAAGGTCACTTGTATGTCCCAAATTGTGACAACTTGAAGAGGTTCATAATGGATAAACTACATAAAAGACCATATATTGGCCATCCTGGTTATCTAAAAATGATCACAACCACTAAGAAATTTGTTTATTAGTCAGTAACAAAAAAGTACATAAATGACTACTTAGCTAAATTTTTAGAATGTCAACATGTTAAGGTGAAGCACAGGCACCCAACATAGTTGTTGCAACCCCTGACAATCCCCGAATGGAAATGGGAAACTATCTCCATGGATTTTATCATAGTATTGCCTAAATCAACCAAACAAATTGATGCCATTATGGTAGTTGTGGATAAGTTGAGCAAGGCTACTCACTTTATCCCTATAAAATCAACTTGCAAGGCAATCGATATTGCCAACATTTTTATGAAATAAATATTTAGGTTGCATGGCATACCTAAGGAAATAAAATCAGACAGAGATGCAAAGTTTACTTCAAATTTTTGGAAGTCTCTATTTTCTGGTTTCGGAACTAAATTATTGTTTAGTATAGCCTACCACCCTCAAACTGATGGAAAAACATAGAGGGTAAACCATGCATTAGAGGACATGTTAAGGATGCATGTGATGCATCAACCCAAGAAATGGGAAGAATACCTACCACTGGTAGAATTTGCCTACAACAATGGCTATCAAAAGTCATTTAAGATGAGTCCTTTTGAGGCTCTTTATGGTAGGAAATGCAATATTCCAAGAAATTGGGACAATCCAAAGGACATAATTACACTTGGGTCAGATGTTCTCAAAGAAATGGAGCAACAAGTAACTCAAATAAAACAAAATATGAAAGTATCCCAAGACAAACAAAAAAAACTATGCAAAAAGAAATAAGACTCCTAGAGAGTTCAAAGTGGGGGATCATGTGTATCTCTGAATTAGGCCCAAAAGAAGTTCCTTGAGTATGGGAACTTGTGCCAAACTGGAACCCCAATTTTGCGGAGCCTTTGAAATTTTGGACAGAGTGGGACCTGTAGGATATAGACTAGCACTTGCTCCCACAATGAAATCACATAATGTTTTCCATGTTTCGTTACTAAAGAAATATGTACACAATTCTAATCATATAATTGACTGGTCTATGATCCAGGTGGAACTAGAGGGAGAATTCCTACCATAACCATAATGCAACTAGACAAGAAAGAAATCTCACTCAAGAACAAAACCATTGCACGGGTCAAGTTGTAGTGGAAACACTTTGGTCTAGATGAAGATACATGGGAAATGGAGGATGTGATGAAACAAACATACCCATTTTTGTTCACTACTGAACACAAATATCACAGTGGAAAGTAGAACACTGATTACGGTGTTCCTTTAAGGGGGAGGGGATTGTAATAACCCTTGTTTCCCCCAGCTTGTAAATATAATTATATTATTGCTAAAATCCCATGGGCATATCTGTTATGTGCGGATTTTGTAAAAGGATGAAGCTTTCCTAAGGAAGGTAATGTGAATATTTGTGTTATTAAATAAAAATGAAATTGTTGAATAATTGTACACAGATTATGCTTCCATGAGATGGAATGGTGAGGGGAACCAATAATGGTTGATATGACCCCTGCCAATCCAGTACTCTGTTGGATTTAAAATGCTTAGACCCAGAACAATCCTCCGTCCCAAAGAAATTATTTACTATAGAAGTTGGTAGTTGGGAAGTCTTCCTCAAGATTCAATGAGAGGATGGGAAAAATACCCATATGGAAGTTTCCTTATCTAACCCATGAATTTGAGGATTGGACCCATGAAATTTTGTTGTAGAAGGAAAGAGAAGAGGAAAAATCATGGGCAAAGGGAATATGATACACATGAATGGGTTTGGAGACCAATTTTGAAGAGGGAGAGCATGTGAATCTCTTTGGTTCTGAGGAGAAATGAGAAAAATGTATTGTTATAGGTACAAGAACTGTTTGGCAATGTCTTCTAATCAGGATGATAAACGAGGATGTAGGAGGTTCAATGGTTGGAGTAAACAATCACAACAAGCCCCCTTTCTTGGTGGAATGAGGATTGGGTTGCCAAGTTTCTATGGGAGAAGACAAGTAATCTTTGTCCCTTGCTATTTAGTAAGCAGAAAAATAGATCTCTCTCATGGCATCATACTCTAGCTAGGGGTGGCCAACTATGAAAACATAGGAGCAACCCTGCCTAAGGTTGGGTGGAAAATGGCACACCCTTCAACAATTGTCATAACACCATTGCCATAGGTCATTGTATGAAACCATTCATCCTTGGTAGATTCTCCTCCAAAATAAGAACTTGCAAATCTCTAATAATATCTCTATATGAAGTGAGATGACCCTTACTATAACCAAATGTCCTCTAGTCTAACTATCAAATGATTTTAACATGCCATACATTTTTTTTTTAATGGTTCCTTTAGTTATTAATATAAACAATAGATGTATATGCATTATAATCTTTGAAAACAATGGGTTGATTAAGTAGCCACCACAAGTAAAATGAGAATTGAAAAAGTTTAGAATTAAAAAAATTGAGCAATAAATCACCAATCATTAGGGCACACAATAATCCATAAACATATAGATGGTATTACAAATAACAACAATCACATTCTTGGCCATTTGGCTCATGTCCCAAAAAACACAAAAATCCAAACTCATCACTCAAGCAACAATTGGTACAAATTCAACACCAAGGAAAGGATCATCATGATCTTTGAGGGTTAGCTCCCAACCTTTAGTAACAAATTTAGGACATAGAACTATCAATTCTTAACCATCATTTCTAGGATAAGGTTTAGGAGGTTCTCAACCTTTTAAATGACAAGAGAAAGCGAGGAGAACTTATCATTCCATTGAGCAAGAGGAGGGGCCAACTATGATGTTGTTTCCTAACAACATAGCCAATCTGATGGGAAGCTTTTCCTCATGGCATTGGGATTGTTTGGATCAAATCAAATGTGTGAAAGAGACATTTAGTAACTCCCCACTCATGGTACAAGAAGCACACCCTAAAAAAATCAAGTTGTTACCATGAGCTAGCATTGATGCACATGCATTGTTGTGCATGTTATTGAGATTCCATAAAGGTATTGGGCAACAATTAACATTCATATTTGTAGGAACAATAGACTAAGTGTGTATAGGGTGCCCATGTACCCAATCTTTCCCTAATCATCATAGGTGCCCATGTACCTACTTCACTTGGCAAGGAAATAACCAATATTGATGAAGTACCCTAGAAAGAGCATCACCTTGGCTTGGTTTGGCTTGTACCCCTAGGGTAATGTTCATGTCTTGAATCCCTCATAATACTTACATAGAAACTACTACAAATAAATATGTGTTCTTTTATCGAGTTGGTAGAAATAGGCTTGGAATTTCACTTTCACATTACCCGTCACATGAATATTTTATGATAGTTAAACTCTTGGACTACTCTTCATTTTATGGTTAAACTTTTTCACTGCACTTCATTTTATATGATGCAAAAATTCATTGTCAATTTTATGAACTATTTATTGGATGAAGGGAGCTCCACTATCTAAGATATGCTCATGTAATTTCCCCCACCTCTTGCTGAAGATCTATTGAGAAGACTCAATGGCCTAGGCATCCCCTCTAGGCCATAGTCTCACACTAAGGGGAAGGGTCAACCAAGCTAAAGTTATATTATTAAGTTGACTTGATGAAAAGGTGAAAAAGAGTTAAAAGATAACTCAATGGAGGAATAGAAGCGTTGGAGTTTGAGTTAGGAGTTAACCCTAGGGGTTATTCTAACTCAACAGAGAAATAGAAGAAAAGTATAAAGGGAAGGCTAGGGCGCACCTATTATGCATTATGGATTTTGGTATTTGGCTTGTTGATGCTCTTGAGCATACAGTTTTGAGGGTTTTGATATTACAAACCCTAGTGAGCAGCTCAGTGGTGAAATATTCCACTCACCTAGCTCCAATATTGGTCTCGGGGATGAAATACTCCACCCACACCATTCTACAGTTATCATCTATCCAGGAGGACTAGCAGGGTCGTACCAGCTAAGGTTTTATTGCAGGGGTGCACCAATTGTTGAGGAAGAGTTTGATCCAGCCAAGGGAAGAAGCTTGAGAGTTTTCCAGCATTAGGGTTTTTCTTGCAAGCCCTTGATCATCAGTTTGAGGGCTTCTTGGAGGAGTTATCACGTCCCTATCATTTACTACAAGTTGGGATAATTTCAGGAGGAAGGGTACGACTTGGAGATTCAACAATTCTCAAATCTAGAAGGCTATAGGCTATATCTGATCTTGAGACTTCTCTCAAGTTCTTATGTATGCCTGATATATCATCCGGGAGAGTTTCAAATGATTCAGAGGCCCCATTCAGATAGGCTGCACTATTGGCCAAATTCAGGGTTTCAGGAGGGCCGTACCATCCTAGGATTTCTATAGTTTGAGGAGGAAGCTTCAGTGTTTGAGCTTCACACTTCAGGAGGAAGCTTCCCTTTCCCTGATCTATCATTGGGGAGAGTTTGGCAGCATCATGAGGTCTTTATCTCAAGAGGTTCAAACCCTTGGTGTCCTTTGTCTTCAGTAGGTTGTACCAGCAGTCATCAGGGTCGTACCAGTTGCTTGAGGGGAGGCCAAAACCCTGGTCTTGCAATTGAGCGTTCATCTTCTATTGGCATCCTTTGGGAGGCTTGATTTGTATCTCTAGGAGCATTTTGTTTACAACTCTAGTATTTCATTGAAGCCATCTATTCAGATATGCTTCTCTATTGTATAAGGTGCTTGCTTTCTTATAATAAAGTTCATTTATTTGCTTATGGTTCCTATCTTGTGTAGTGTTGATGATCTTCATATGATGGCAATGATGTTGTGTAAATCCATGGTTAAATAATTGAATAAACCCCAAGGCCGAAATATTCATGGTCAACCTGCATACACAACAAATAATAATCAAATTAGTGGTTAGTTAGTGATTCCAATTGAAAAATTGGCTTGGGATCATTACAGTGGTATCAAAGATTTGATCCTCCAAACCTGTGGGGGATTAGCACATGCAGAGGTACAGTGGGATCTTTATGGGTAGAAGGAAGAAACAAACCAGTGAAACATAAGCCGAAATGGATGGTTTAGGAGATGACCGAGAGCCACAAGGCTCGACCTACTTAGCAGTCGAATTCCATACGACCCTAAATCTTACAGAGAGCAACTTGGTCCATCACTTGCATAAAATCCAGGAGACAAACCGAAGGGAACAGGACGAGATCACTGAGACCTTTAAGAAGGTATATGGGAATCTGAGAAAAATTGATGAGAACCAGACGATGATAACCCAACTATTGATGAAGATGACTCATTAGGGGAAAGACCCTGAGACGTATGGAGACAAGGTGGCTAGTGGATCTAGTGGAGCCCATGGTGAAATTAGATACAATCTGGAGAAAAATCCCGAATCTGATGGAAGTGTCAGATACCCACTCCCTAAATCAAATTTTTATGGTCTTTTGCTGAATCAAAAATACTAAACCTCCATGGAGGACTAGCGTAAGCTGGCTCTTTCTCTCTCCCCGCTCCCATGTGGTCGCGGGTCATGATCACAGTCCGAATAAATGCATTACCTCTTTCATATTTCGCGCTTCGGCACTACAGTGAGGTCGAGTCGTTTGACTTGGCAACTGTCGAATCCCGACAGGGCTAGCGTTCAGACAATGGGGACGAATCCCTACAGGGTTAGCAAATGGCTAACAAGAACAAATCCCAACAGGGTCAGAGAATAGCCAATGAGAAACGGCCTCGTTGCACGGTTAAGTGGAACACAGGTGGCAGAGAGGGAAACGCGACACAATGGTCGACATGATAGGAGGGGCCCCACATCACACGCCACACTATTTCGGACCCCCCCCCCCCTATTAAAGGCAGAATGGTAAGGGGGGTCTGGAATCCGCCTGAGCGTCGTTGATCATGATGAATTAATCTCGACCGTTTGAGAGTTGTGCGTCTAATTCCGAATCCCCCCCCATTAAAGGAAGAATGGAAAGGGGGCTCCAGAATGCATCCTCAGCCGTAGATCTGGGCGGGTGGACTCTGGCCATCTAGATCTGTTTTCTACTTACCCTAATGCGTGCTCGCGCCCCAGCATAAAACTGACATCTCTTCCTCACATCGGACGGTCGTTACGGACCCTGAGATTTCCCGAAGGAATCTCGTCCGTCCATCGAGACTTAGCCACATGCTATTGTCTTGACATTATGGATCGGGATTTGTCAAGGCAAGAGCCCGAGTTTTTGTCAACAGAACTCCCGAATCCCCGATCCCCAATCTCCCGAAACAGGTAATCTCTCGACACATCACCTCCTTAAATCGGACGGTCCACAACTGCTCCGGGGTTTCCACCTAGGAAATTCCCAACCCCTTATCGTCAGGACTCCCGATCTCGCGATTCCCGGTTTCCTGAAATGTGACATCTTATGACTCATGGCCTCCGTTAATCGGATGGCTTAGATCTATCTCGGGGTTTTCACCATGGAAAATCCCGATCTCTTGTCAACAGGAATCCCGATTCCGCGATTCCCAATTTCTCGAAATGGGAGATCTTACGACACGTGGCCTCCATTAATCGGACGGCTCAGATCTATCCCGGGGTCTTCACCATGGGAAATCCCGCCCTCTTGTCAACAGGAATCCTGATTCTGCGATTCCCAATTTCTCGAAATGGGATATCTTACGACACGTGGCCTCTATTAATTGGATGTCTCAGATCTATTCCGGGGTTTTTCACCCCTATACACTAGATTCTTAACCCTTGGGTAACTCCGAACAGATCCAACGGCTGTCGGGTTTTTCAGCCAAGATCTGACGGCTCATATTGGTTCCTACCCGTGCATTCTTCCATGACTCCCTGGGCATGGAAAAGATCCATGGTCTCGATACTCTCATGAACCTTGGAGATATACGATCCCAAATTCCTCGCTGCCCACGAAGACACAAAAAACAAAGGGGTAAGGCATCTTAACACCTTACCTTCTCCTACCAATCCAACGGCTGGGTGTGTCCGCAGATTTCCCGACGAAATCTCATCCATCGGCCAACACCTATCAGGGAAAAGGTATTTAACACTCCATCTTCTTCCTCCGATCGGACGGTCGTAAGTGACCACAGATCTCCCGACGGGATCTCATCCATCGATTCATTACTTCATCCTTATGTTTTCATATCAGTTTTCAAGAAGATCATTCCTCCTTATGCAGGGCTACTAAGGCCTTACACCTTCGCAACCGCCTTCCCGGTTCTTGATGGGATTTTAAAGGAAGGTAAGTCTATGGGGAAAGTTACTCAGGGTACTACCTGAGGTATATAAGGATGTCGTCCTCCCGAGAGCCAGGCGTGAAGTCTGAATTGTAACAGTACGCACACAAATAAAGAATTCACAAGGACATAAACCATACGTAGTCTTTCCATATAAATATACAACTACTAGTACTAATCAAAACACCATACAATCATTCTTATAATGAAATCATTCACAGTTTCACAACTTATGAGCATAATTATTAGAATAAGCATATATATATATATTTCAAGATGCCAGAGGCAAAACACTTATCAGAGATAACACCAGGGGTCAAGCAACTGCTGAGAGGGGTGCTCATTTCCACCCAACCGTAGGCTTAGTGACTCCCAACGGATTTACCACTAGCCACCCCCAAGCTGAGACCACGATGCTATGAGAATGTGTCTCTATTTGCCAGTGACTAGGAGCGAAGGTTGCAATCCTTCCTCTCTGCTATCACTCACTCTGCATATTGCTAGATTTATCCCCTTGTGTCTGCCCCCCAATCACTTCTACCCCATGCCTTATCCTCTTGTGAGGTTGCATGTGGCGCGATTACCCTCGCATTGGTCAATCATGATGGCTCTATAGATGGGCAGTTCACCTCCCCATCCCTCATTAATTCTTGAGGAGCCATCAACCTACCAGTCTACAAGGCATTTAATTCGGGGCCAGCGAGCCGCTTTTGGTTCTTCGGGCCAGTGGAGTCCAAATACGGTATTAATTCTCGATGGAAGTTAACGCCACCTTTCCAGATGCCTTCCACCGCCATCGTGGTCTCTTTTCTGCACGCCCCCTCTTAGCAATCCTGCAATAAATTCAAAATCTTATTCACATTCATTGACCTTTTTCCTCAAGGTCCATTTACATCACATATTCACATTTATGAGTTTGCCATAGTTCTTGGCCAGTCCAGTTATATTTACAAGCTGGGGGAAACAGGGTGTTACAATTCCCTCCCCCTTAAAAGCAACATCGTCCTCGATGTTCTTATCTACTAACATGAATGGTATGTATAGAAGTAAACAAAATCAGATATGCCTGTCTCATGGCATCCTCCATTTCCCATGTAGCCTCATCTTGGCCAAAATGTTTCCACTGCACCTTGACCTGTGCAATGGTTCAGTTCTGGAGAAGGGTTTCCTTTCTGTCCAGTATGCATTGGGGTTCTGGTAGAAATTCTCCCTCCGGTTCCACCTGTATCACAGACCAGTCAATTATATGATTAACATCATGTACATATTTCTTCAATAATGAAACATGGAAAACATTATGTGCTTTTACTGTGGGAGGAAGTGCTAGCCGATAGGCTACAGGTCCCACTCTATCTAGAACCTCAAAGGGTCCACAATACCAGGGTGCCAACTTGGCACAAGATCCCATTCTCAGGGAACTCCTTCTGGGCTTAATTCTGAGATATACATGGTCTCCCATTTTGAACTCTCTTGGAGTCCTCTTTTGATCAACATAACTTTTTTGTCGGTTCTGAGTGACCTTCAGATTTTGTTTTATCCGAGTCACTTGTTGTTCTATTTCTTTCAACATGTCGGGTCCAAAAGAAATCCTATTTATAGGATTACTCCAGTTGACTGGAGTATTACACTGTCTACCATAGAGGACCTCGAAGGGACTCATCTTTAAGGATGCTTGGTAGTCGTTGTTGTAGGCAAATTCTACCAATGGCAGGTAGTCTTCCCATTTCCTGGGTTGATGCATTACATGCATCCTT
>ML826353.1:5124-23945 GCA_009831015.1 Picea engelmannii | reverse complement strand
ATGGCAAGGGGGGTCCAGAATCCGCCTGAGCGTCATTGATCATGATGAATTAATCTCGACCGTTCGAGAGTTGCGCATCCAATTCCGGACCCCCCCCAATTTAAGGCATAATGGCAAGGGGGCTCCGGAATGCATCCTCAGCCGTAGATCTAGGCGAGTGGACTCTGGCCATCCAGATATGTTCGCTACTTACCCTAATGCGTGCTCACGCCCCAACGTAAAACTGGCATCTCTTCCTCACATCGGACGGTCGTTACGGACCTTGAGATTTCCCGAAGGAATCTCGTTCGTCCATCGGGACTTAGCCACATGCTATTGTCTCGACATTATGGATCGAGATTTTTCAAGGAAAGAGCCTGAATTTTTGTCAGCGGAACTTCCGAATCCCCGATCCCCGATTTCCCGAAACGAGTAATCTCTCGACACGTCACCTCCTTAAATCGGACGGTCCACAACTGCTCTTGGGTTTCCACCCAGGAAAGTCCTGACCCCTTGTCGCCAGGACTCCCGATCTCGCAATTCTTGGTTTCCCGAAATGGGAGATCTTACGACTCGTGGCCTCCATTAATCAGACGGCTCAGATCTATCCCGGGGTTTTCACCATGGAAAATCTCGATCTCTTGTCAACAGGAATCCCGATTCCGCGATTCCCGATTTCCCAAAATGGGAGATCTTACGACACGTGGCCTCCGTTAATCGAACGACTCAGATCTATCTCGGGGTTTTCACCATGGGAAATCTCGCCCTCTTGTCAACAGGAATCCCGATTCCGCGATTCCCAATTTCCCAAAATGGGAGATCTTACGACACGTGGCCTCCATTAATCGGACGACTTAGATCTATTTTGGGGTTTTTCGCCCCTATACACTGGAGTCTTAACCCTCGGGTAACTCCGGACAGATCCAACGGCTGTCAGTTTTTTCAGCTAAGATCTGACGGCTCATATTGGTTCCTACCCATGCATTCTTCCATGACTCCCTGGGTGTGGAAAAGATCCATGGTCCAGATACTCTCATGAACCTTGGAGATCTACGATCCCAAATTCCTCGCTGCCCATGAAGACACAGAAAACAAAGGGCTAAGGCATCTTAACACCTTACCTTCTCCTACCAATCCAACGGCCGGGTGTGTCCGCAGATTTCTCGACAGAATCTCATCCATCGGCCAACACCTATCAGGGATAAGGTATTTAGCACTCCATCTTCTTCCTCCGATCGGACGGTCGTAAGTGACCACAGATCTCCCGACGGGATCTCATCCGTCAATTCGTTACTTCATCCTTATGTTGTCATCTCGGTTTTCAAGAAGATCGTTCCTCCTTATGCAGGGCTACTAAGGCCTTACGCCTTCGCAACCGCCTTCCCGGTTCTTGATGGGCTTTTCAAGGAAGGTAATTCTGTGGGGAAAGTTACTCAGGGTACTACCTAAGGTATATAAGGATGTCGTCCTCCCGAGAGCCAGGCGTGAAGTCTGAATTGGAACAGTACGCACACAAATAACGAATTCATGAGGACATAAACCATACATAGTCTTTCCATATAAATATACAACTACTAGTACTGATCAAAACACCATACAGTCATTCTTATAATGAAATCATTCACAGTTTCATAGCTTATGAGCATAATTATCAGAATAAGCATATATATATATTTCAAGATGCCAGAGGCAAAACACTTATTAGAGATAACACCAGGGGTCAAGCAACTGCTGAGAGGGGTGCTCGTTTCCACCCAACTGTAGGCTTAGCGACTCCCAGCGGATTTACCACTAGCCACCCCCGAGCTGAGACCACGATGTTGTGAGACTGCGTCTCTGTTTTCCAGTGACCAGGAGAAAAGGTTGCAATCCTTCCTCTCTGCTATCACTCACTCTGCATATTGCCAGAGTTCTCCCCTCGCGTCTGCCCCCCAATCACTTCTACCCCACGTCTTATCCTCTTGCGAGGTTGCGTGTGGTGTGATTACCCTTGCACTGGCCAGTCATGATGGCTCTACGAATGGGCAGTTCACCTCCCCATCCCTCATTAATTCCTGAGGAGCCATCAACCTACCAGTCTGCGAGGCATTTAATTCGGGGCCAGCGAGCCGTTTTCGGTTCTCGAGGCCAGTGGAGTCCAAATACGGTATTAATTCTCGATGGAAGTTAACGCCACCTTTCTAGGTGCCTTCCATCGCCATCGTGGTCTCTTTTCTGCATGTCCCCTATCAGCAATCCTGCAATAAATTCAAAATGTTATTCACATTCATTGACCTTTTTCCTCAAGGTCCATTTACATCACATATTCACATTTATGAGTTTTCCATAGTTCTTGGCCAGTCCAGTTATATTTACAAGCTGGGGGAAACAGGGTGTTACAGGAATCCATGGAGGAGGCACATGATATGGACAAATGGGTAGCAGGGCTAACCCTAGACCATACTTGCCCACATTCACAGATGAACAGGTGCAACAGGAGCAGGTGGACGACTTTGTGGAGCAGATGGCACAATGTACTAAGGAGTACTACGACCTGGACATGATCATTCAGAGGCAGATGTCCCTGGATCAATATTGTCAACTCAAGTTCATAAATAAGCCCATGACGAACCACGAGAGTAGTTTTGAGTTTGAACGAAGAGTAGGGAAGATAAAGATCCCATACTTTGATGGTACGACCAAGATGACAACACAAGCTTGGGTGCAAAAGTTGGATACCTATCTACAACTTAATCCCATGAGGGAGATGGTAGCCATCAAATTTTCCACCATGTACTTAGATGGAAGGGCTCGTGATTGGTGGTACCATGGACTCACCACACTAGGCCACAATCAGATAGTGTCCTACACATAATTTACTCAGAGGCTCATTGATAGATTTGATTAGGGAGATCTGGAGCTGCACTTTAGGGAGCTCACACAGTTGAGACAAATAGGTACGACTGAGGCATTTGCTGAAGAATTTTAGAGGTTGGACATGATGGTGCAAGATATATCACCAACCAAACTCATGATTCTCTTCACTGAAGGGCTGATGGAGCCCTTGAAGGGTTGGGTAAAGGCTTTTAAGCCTACCAACCTACAAGATGCTATATGGAGGACGAGGGATCTAGGACCAACTGCTAGGCCTAAATTTATACCCAGACCACCTCTTAACACTGGGTGAAGAGACCAAAGGCCTCCAACGAATCAGGGAGGACATGACCCAAGGGGTTTTGATAGGGGCCGTGGCAAAGTGGACGAGAACACCAGAAGAGAACTAAGGAGGAAGCAACTTTGCTTCACTTGAAAAGAACCATGGAACCCGACACACAAGTGCATGGGTCATGGTCAAGTGCATTACATAGAAGTCACTTCAGACAACAAGGAAGAGGAGGATATCGGCCAGATACATAACATGGAGGCCGAAACCATTGAGACAACAGAGGAGGAGATCCTAGGACAGGACAGTACAGCTGAGGAGAAAGCCACCTTGGCATCTATCAACGAAGTGCCTAAATATAACACCTTCCGGATGAGGGGAGTCTTGGAAGGACATAAGGTATCAGTCCTTATTGATGGGGGAGCCTCTCATAACTTCATTGATTCAGCATTGCTGGAAAGGAGGCATATACCCACAGTAGAGTTTGAAGGGTTCAAGGTGGAGGTAGTAGGTGGAAGCACTATGCCTTGTGATAGGTACATTCCTGGTATGAAGCTTACATTGGGTAGGCATGAGCTGGTACAGGACATCTATGTCATGGACCTTCCAGATACCAACATCATCCTTGGAGTTTAGTGGCTCAGTACGTTGGGGCCTATCACCACCAACTACAAAACCATGGAGATGTCGTTTACAGAGGAGGGTGGATGAAAGGTAGTGCTCTGGGGCATGACAAGGAATGATGCAAAGGTGGTCATGGCCAAGAGGATGGAGGCCATATTCCGAAGAGATGAGATAGTATATGCAGTAGAATGCAAGATTTCAGCACATGTGGATGAGTAGGGTAAGATTCACTACACCCCTGAGATCCAAGAAATCCTTAACAAGCACCACAAGGTATTTGGACCGATTCCTCCAGGGGTGTCACCAGGCAGGGGGTTTGACCATATTATTGAGCTAGAGGGAGGAGCTAAACCAGTCATCACCACACCTTATAGGCATCCGAAGAAGTACAAGGATGAGATAGAAAAGGCCATCAAGGAACTTTTGGACATGGGGCACATCAGGCCGAGCACTAGCCCTTTTTCTTCTTCAGTAGTACTGGTTAAGAAGAAAGACGACACTATGAGGATGTGCATTGACTTCAGGGCCTTGAATAAAAAGACAATAAAAAACAGGTACCCAATACCAAGGATTGATGAGTTGCTAGACGAATTGCATGGAGCTGTCTACTTCACAAAGATTGACCTTCGTTCTGGCTATCATCAGATCAAGATGAGGGAGGAGGACATCTCAAAAACAACCTTCAGATGTCATTACGACCATTATGAGTTCTTAGTGATGCCCTTCGGGTTGACCAATGCCCTAGCCACGTTCCAATCTTGTATGAACCACATGTTCAACAATCAATTGAGGAAGCACCTGTTGGTATTTTTTGATGACTTGCTCATTTACAAGAAGACGTGGGAGGAACACCTCCAACATGTGGATCAGATTTTGTCAATCATGGAGGAGCAGTCACTATACACTAAGGAGTCCAAATGTGAGTTTGGAATGACATAGGTGCTTTACTTGGGGCACATCATTGGAGCAAAAGGGGTGCAGGTACATCAGGAAAAAATAAAATCCATTATGGAGTGGCCTACTCCTAAGACACTCACAAAATTAAGAGGATTTCTGGGCATATGCATGTACTACAAGAAATTTGTCAAGGGGTTTTCTCAGCTGTGTGCACCCTTGACCAATTTGACTAAGAAAGGAGTCTTCAAATGGAATGAGGAAGCTCAAATGACGATGGACAAGATGAAGAAGGTGATGAGCACGTGCCCCGTCCTATCTCTTCCATATTTCGACCTACCTTTCACCTTGGAGTGTGATGCCTTGGGAGAAGGGATAGGGGTCGTATTGATGCAGAATAGGCACCCTCTTGCATATGAGAGCCGAAAACTCAGGGGTCCTGAGCTACTCTACAACATTTATACAAAGAAATGTTGGTTATCATGCATGCACTAGCCAAATTCTGGCAATATCTGGTAGGTGCATGATTTGTGGTCAGATCAGATCATAACAGTCTCAAATACCTTTTGGAGAAGAAGGGCTTAAATGAGAGGCAACAAAAATGGGTAAGTCGAATACAGGCCTACGACTTTGACATTGAATTTTTCAAATGGAAGAACAACATGGTGGTTGATGCATTGTGTAGGAGGCCATCCATCTTTGCCATGACAGGTATATCGGTTGACTGGAAAGACCACTTGGTGATGGAGTATGCGAAGGATCAGTTTGCTTGTCAGCTACTGGATGGACAGGTACATGATGATAACTTCAGGATTATAAATGACCTCATCTACTACAAGGGCCAAATATTTTTGGTTCCTGGATCGACTTTCAAGGCCAAAGTATTGTAGGCATGTCATGACTCACCGATGGCAGGGCACTAGGGGATCAACAAGATGTACAGGTAGGTAAGAGAGAGCTTCTCATGGAAGGGCCTCAAGGGGGATGTAATAAAACATGTAAAGGAGTGTACTACATGCTAGGTGAACAAGGATGAGCATACTCACCCAACATGATTACTACAACCCTTACCCATTCCATAGCA
Source organism: Picea engelmannii (assembly GCA_009831015.1). Lineage (NCBI taxonomy): Eukaryota > Viridiplantae > Streptophyta > Pinopsida > Pinales > Pinaceae > Picea > Picea engelmannii. The sequence continues at coordinate 18,222 of ML826353.1, read as the reverse complement.
CAAGTGGGAAAGAATATCCATAGACTTCATCACTGGGTTGCCAAGAACACAAGGGAAGGATTTCATTTTTGTGGTGGTAGATAGTTTGATGAAGTTTGCACACTTCTTCTCCATAGCCACAGACTTCAATGCAACACAGGTGGCCGAACTGTTTTTCAGGGAGATTTTCAGGTTGCACGGTCTACCTAAGACCATTGTCAGTGACAGGGATAGCAGGTTCATGAGTACCTTTTGGCAGGAGTTATTCAGATTGGTTGGTAATGCCTTGACCCCTAGTACCAGCTATCACCCTCAAACTGATGGGCAAACCGAGATAGTTAACAAGTGGGTAGAAGGCTACCTAAGGAATTATGTAGCAGGGCAGCAGAAGGCGTGGGTCAGATGTTTGCATTTAGGAGAGTACTGCTACAACACCACCCATCACGTGTCCATAGGCATGTCACCATTCAAGGCTTTGTACAACTATGATCCACTATATTTTGTAGAGATTTCCTTTGGTGACAACAGGGCACCTATGGTACAAGATTGGGTACAACAGAGCCAAGACATTCTCAGGGAGTTGAAGAATCATCCACAGAGAGCACAGAACCAGTAGAAGGTCCAAGCAGACAAGCACAAAGTTGAGCGTACTTTTGAGGTTGGTGACTTAGTCTATCTAAGGCTACAACCATATAGACAAGCTTCTATAAAAAGAAGCGGAGCAGAGAAACTGCAATCATGTTTCTTTGGGCCCTACAGAGTTAGCAGGAAGATAGGGGTCGTAGCTTATGAGCTGGAGCTCCCACAGGGCAGCATGATACACGATGTCTTCCATGTGTCCTGCCTAAAGAGGGCCATCGACCAACACATCACACCCATCGAGGTACTACCTTCCATGGACGAAGAAGGGCAACTTGTTTTGATTCCAAAAGAGATACTAGAGGTTCGAGAGAAGAGGCTCAGGAAGAGAAGCATCAAAGAATACTTGATTAGGTGGAAGGATCTACCCATGGAGGACGCCACGTGGGAAAATGAACAAGTGGTGAGAGAAACAGGTTTGGAATTGCTTGAGGGAAAGCAATTTCTAGCAGGGGAGATTGTAATGTCCCCCACCTCTTGCTGAAGAGGTATTGAGAAGACTCAGTGGCCTAGGCATCTCCACTAGGCCATAGTCTCACACTAAGGGGAAGGGTCAACCAAACTAAAGTTATATTATTAAGTTGACTTGATGAAAAGGTGAAAAAGAGTTAAAAGATAACTCAATGGAGGAATATAAGCACTGGAGGTTGAGTTAGGAGTTAACCCTAGGGGTTAATCTAACTCAACAAAGAAATATAAGAAAAGTATAAAGGGAAGGCTAGGGCGCACCTATTATGCATTATGGATTTTGGTATTTGGCTTGTTGATGCTCTTGAGCATACAGTTTTGAGGGTTTTGATATTACAAACCCTAGTGAGTAGCTCAATGGTGAAAGATTCCACTCACCTAGCTCCAAGCTTGGTCTCGGGGATGAAATACTCCACCCACACCATTCTACAGCTATCATCTATCCAGGAGGACTAGCAGGGTCGTACCATTTGGATTAGCATGGTCGTACCAGCTAAGGTTTTCCTGCAGGGGCACACCAATTGTTGAGGAAGAGTTTGATCCAGCCAAGGGAAGAAGCTTGAGAGTTTTCCAGCATTAGGGTTTTGCTTGCAAGCCCTTGCTCATCAGTTCGAGGGCTTCTTGGAGGAGTTATCACGTCCCTATCATTTACTGCAGGTTGGGACGATTTCAGGAGGAAGGGTACGGCTTGGAGATTCAACAATTCTCAGATCTAGAAGGCTATAGGCTAGATTTGATCTTGAGACTTCTCTCAAGTGCTTGTGGATGCCTGATCTATCATCTGGGAGAATTTTAGACGGTTTAGAGGCCCCATTTAGCTAGGCCGTACTATTGGCCAAATTCAGGGTTTCAGGAGGGCCGTACCATCCTAGGGTTTCTGCAGTTTGAGGAGGAAGCTTCAATGTTTGAGCTTCACACTTCAGGAGGAGGCTTCCCTTGCCCCGATCTATCATTGAGGAGAGTTTGGCAGCACCGGGAGGTCTTTATCTTCAGGAGGGCCGAACCCTTGGTGTCCTTTGTCTTCAACAGACCATACCAGCAGTCATCAGGGCCGTACCAGTTGCTTGAGGGGAGGTCGAAACCTTGGTCTTGCAGTTGAGCGTTAAATCTTCTATTGGCAGCGTTTGGGAGGCTTGATTTGTATCTCCGAGAGCATTTTGTATACAACTCTAGTATTGCCTTGAAGCCATCTATTCAGATCTGCTTCTCTATTGTATCAGGTGCTTTCTTTCTTATAATAAAGTTCAGCTATTTGCTTATGGTTCTTATCTTGTGTAGTGTTCATGGTCTTCATATGATGGCAATGGTGTTGTGTAAATCCATGGTTAAATAACTGAATAAACCCTAAGGCCGAAATATTCACGATCACCCTGCATACATAACAAATAATAATCAAATCAGTGGTTAGTTAGTGATTCCAAGCGAAAAATTGGCTTGAGATCATTACAGCTCAGTAAGAACCTGAAACTACGAAACATTCAAAGCTCATCAATCATATACAACGAAAAGAACTTGTAAAAACTTGATGCAAATATAATTTTTTAACAACACCTGTCTTATGTGGTCACTACATTTAACCCCTGCCATAAGCTTCTAAAGAAAAAAAAAATGATTTTGTTATGAAAGAAACAATTTTCTTTAATTTAAAAACAATAATCACCACAACACAAATGAAATCTATTTAAAAAAAATAAAAATAGATGAAAAACCTACCTATCCTCTTCGACATCATTGCCATAAGCCTTACTCTTCCCTCCTACATTGCCATTATTTTTTTCCCTACCCTTTTACAATAAAATTATTTCTTCTTTGCCTTGTTAGCTTGTGCCTAATTCGAAAACTTCATTAACTTAACTTAATGAAGAAATATTACAATAATAATAATAATCTATTTTTAAGGTCACGACCAAGCCAGCACACCAAATTGGTGTATGAGACCCCCTTGTTTGTGGGACAAGGGACCCCCCTCCGCCCTACAATTTGACTGATAAAGTCTACGATGGTATACATACCCTACCTCCCTCTAGATTTTGCAATAAAGAAAAATGAGAAAATTCAAAATTCAAAAAACTAAATACTATATCAACAATACTGCTAGCTACAGCAGGGCAGTTCATGCAGCCGAAATGCTTGGACTAAGTAAGATAGTCTCTTAAGGCTGCCATTGCTTTAAGATCATTCCCAGGATAGGAGGTCAATGATAGCCTAGAGTCGATTCGATGTCAGGTGTTTATGCACTACGGTTTTTAAGTTAAACGGAATATCATTTGTTTTCATAAAGCCAGCTGTCAAATACGTTTGAAATTGAAACTACGGTTTTTAATTTAAAGCCAGCTGTCAAATACGTTAAACGGAATATCATTTGTTTTTTTAAAGCCAGCTGTCAAATACGTTTGAAAGTGAAAATATGTCCTGTGGTACGTACGTCAAATTGCAGGCTCCTAGAAAGAGAGAGAAGGGGGGCCTACGTCCGTACAACTGCCGGAGGGGCGGACGTGTTAGATATCGAAATTACACTGATAAAAGTGTCGGCGGTGTTTTTCGGATATTTATTTTTTTATTTGTTTTTGAAATCCACGAGATCCTTCTCTTGGAATTAAATGCCAATAGCGACCGTTTTATAACTTATATTCCACGTGGTCATACACGTAAGTGGATGCCACACAGTCTTCTGCAGTCCTTGCTATAGAAATTAACAATTGAGAATCCAATTGTTTGTCGTAGTCGATGAGTTTGACCAATAAAGTTTGTCATGTTCACATGTTTCAKATTCTCATGAATTTTTTTTTTGTTKGTWTAACTTTTAAATATTTTYAAATACATTACATTTAAATGAATAAGAATAATAAYTTAATTTTAAGGTTACATCGAAATCAAATTGATGTATGAGATTCTCTTTTTTATGGGATAAGGGACTCTCTCAATCAAATTGRTGTATGAGATTCTCTTKTTTATGGGATAAGGRACTCTCTCTATRCAGTGATTTGATTRCTAAWGTCTATARAGGTATACTTACTCTACCCTCTTTGAATTTGAACTTATGACCTYTTAAGAGGATAATTGGGTATTTGTTAATCGGTTTTAGCATAGGTGATGATTAACRAGAGGAGKTTTATCCTCTCTACCTAGGTTAAATTTGCTTATGTTATATGTTAAGTAGTTTAAACTCAAGGTGTAATTACATCCAACATTTTTTCTATTTTATAAAAAATTGATGTGTAAAGCTTAAAGTATTCAATAGTTTTTAAGATTTAAAAATATAGAGGGTGTGCTTAAAGTTTTTTTACTTTTTAAATGTTTAATAATTTTGGCGTTAAAATGGATTTATCTTGGGCTAAAATGCAAGAGACAAATAATGTGTGTTAAGTCTAAACATGCTAGAATTAACCCTTTTTGGTTTCTCAAAATAACAAGAAGGGACATTGACATTTTAGACCAAAAATTTAGCAAGAAACCTTTTGAGTTGATGGAATTGCATATATTAGACGTCAACATTGGATAATTCAGTTGCAATAGGGCTATTCAAGGGCATTGAATCCATTTTTACATTAAAAACAACAATTTCATCATCAATCCAAAATTGTGATTTTGGCAAAGAATGCCAAGCCAATTTCCACTAGCAACAAATAGGAAAAGGTTGAAATCATAKAATGGTTAKCCTTCTTCATAATGTGCCCCTTGGATGGAGCAAGGCTGCAAAAAATCAGATACAAAAAKCTTAGTTCCATRCAAAATGTCGAACACAAAAAGCTTACCCCTCATAAGAGACAAGGTTGACCAACCACCTGCAAATAGCCTAGCAAAAGTGGACCATTAGGTCACACAGGGAAGTGGCCCAAATAAAACAAAGATGACAAAAAAAAATGACAATGCAACAAAGTCCAAGAGAAAGAAAAAGGAAAAATAGAAGGCCATACAGGTCAAGAGATAAAAAAAGAAAAAGTGAAAGGCATGTGCATGGAGACCGAGAGAAATTCAGCAAGAAACATTTTGGATTGATGGAATTGCATATATTAGACATTAACATTGGATAATTCAGTTGCAATAGGGGTATTCAAGGGCATTGAATCCATTTTTTCATTAAAAACAACAATTTCATCATCAATCCAAAATTGCAATTTTGGCAAAGATTGCCAAGCCAATTTCCACTAGCAACAAATAGGAAAAGGTCGAAATCATAGAATGTTTAGCCTTCTTCATAATGTGCCCCTCGGATGGAGCAAGGTTGAATAAGCATATGCAAAAAACCAGATACAAAACGCTTACCCCTTATAAGATACAAGGTTGACCAACTACATGTAAAATGTCAAACACAAAAAACTTACCCCTCATAAGAGACAAGGTTGACCAACCACCTGCAAATAGCGTAGCAAAAGTCGACCATTAGGTCACAAAGGGAAGTGGCCCAAATAAAACAAAGATGACAAAAAAAAATGACAATGCAACAAATTCCAAGAGAAAGAAAAAGGAAAAATAGAAGGCCATAGAGGTCAAGAGATAAAAAAGAAAAAGTGAAAGGCATGTGCATGGAGATCGAGAGAAATAGGAAAATGGAAAAAGACTACACATTTTGTCCTTACACCATCACACTAGATTTAGATAAAAAGGTGGAAATGGATTTGATCCATCACTCAACAAGGTTGAGAATGTTAGAGACAATAAAGGATAAGAAAGGTCTTTAGGGCTGCGTTAGCTTAGGGATGACACTAATGAGGGATGTTATATGTGAATTCATTTGGTTGCAATAGGACCAAAGAGAATCCATGATGAACATACATGCAATGTGAGGAGATAGATCATTAATGAAAAAATAAAATTTGATGTGGGGCAAGAGTTTAGGTAAGGGCTTTGCTCACATAGTGTGTGGGAAAGGGGTTTCAATGGTTTTATATATGTCTTTGGGTTAGGACTTGGAAATTTCCCCATCTAGTTTGGATTGGATCATTATATTATTTGTTATCTATCTCAATGCTTTCAAAGTGGAAAAAATTGAAGGAATTGCTTGCAGGGTCATTTTAACGAAATGTCTCGGTTTGGAAAATTGGGGTTTGAAACCTTCAGAGCCATTTTGAGGCATCACATGGAATGTTTTGGGGTCAAAAATTTCTCAGATTTAGTTGAGACCCCTTGACATTGATCTACATTTTGCTACCTTTCTAATGGCGTAAAAATCATGTCAATCAAAGCTCATATAAGAAAGTTATGTCTCCTACAGGTTGACTTCTCATGTTGACCACCATGGTACGAGGGGATGTCATATCAACCCCCATTACTCACACATATCAAGTTATCCATGTGTGGAATTTCAAGAATATTCTAGAAGGTCCAAAACCTTATCATAATTGAGGGTTGAGAAAGTCAAAACCCTACCCCTAGATGGTTATCAAGCTATGTTAAATATTGGGCTGCTAGGAGGAGAAGGGGTTCCATTATTTTGCATTGTATCTTCTTTCATAGCTGAGAAAAAAATTTGAGAGTGGTATTTTGTGAGCATAACAGAGGAGGAGGAGGATTATGTAGTCGTTGTTTAGGCCACAATTCCAAAAGGTACCTCCATAGTGAGTTCCCATTGCTTTGTATGTGCATTTCATAACTGAAGCAAAGAGAGAAAAGCATAGGCCTCACCTTCTAGTTGGGTTTTGTTAGGGACCTAACCTCCCTAATCCCTCACATAGGTAGAATAATATATTTTTCATGTAATAAAGGTTGATATTAATAAATAAGGCCTAGTAATAAGGTGAACAAGTCAAATGTAAGAAGACCTAATAGAAGCTTATGCTTCTAGAAAGATCTTCCTCTAAATTGTTCTTTGGTAGATATATTTAGTATAAATAGGAGTCGAGGGCATGAGAAGTTTTATCTTGAGAATTATTGTAATAGAGTGTTGCTCTACTGGATGTTTCCCCCTCGAAGAGCCAAGTGAACATTGCTCCCATTTCAATAAAGGTGTCATTTTGGTGTGTTGTTCTCTATATTTTGTTGTTTCGTTGGTAATTTTTGTGATATTCTTGTTTCTGCTCAATATAACATAACCAGGTGCATAACAAGTGGTATCAGAGCACTTTCTTGGGCAAGGATTGTGGGTTAATTTTTTTTAGGGTAGAGACATGTTCCTACGTCTTTAAACTACAACGATTTGTTGCTCATTGCATAAATCCACAGTTGGTGAAGCATACACGCAAGAAATACAAGAGGTTTTTAATCTCACATTGTTGGACACCCTTATAACCCATGTTGGTACCCCTTTGAGTGATAATACATTAGAAAACACATGTATACAGACTAGCCTAGGTATCCTAAAACCCTCTATAGATCAACTGATCGGCTGCCTGACTATTATAGTGCCACTGAGAACAACACTCTGAAAGATACTCTCTAGTACCTGGGTAATCGGGTAGTATGACTAAGGGTACGGTCTAGCCTCCTTAGTTGGTGCCTTGAGATATTGGGTCTAGTACTACTGTTCTACCATGCACATATATCATAGAGTTCTAGCATAGGGAAAACCCTTGTTTGTAGGAACCATGGAAACCCTAACCCTTGGGATGGAAACAAAACAAAAAAGGGATAGACAAGATCTATTATCGTGCAACCTTGCCTCCTACATTCTTGTTGCACAATTACTACATATTTCTTCCTGTTAATAATTTGGGCATTTCCCCACTACAATATTATTCAGATCAAAGTATAACTCCACAAGAGTAAAAAAAAAATTGGGGCCTGCCCACACCCTTATTTGAGACTTGTTGGAACACAATTATGAGCTTTGAAGATTTCTATTTTTCACCTCTCGAAAATATGAGTTTTACCGCAAAGAAAGCTTGAACCTGGTAAATGACATTTTAAAATTTAAATCTAATTCATTGCTGGTTAGAAAATAATAAGACACACACGATATCCATCATTGATGAAGTTTTTCCGTTTGATCGAACGATCCTAATACCTCTAGAGATTTGGAGCAGCCTAATTTTTAAAGAGGTAAATCTCTAACGATCACTTCGGAGCTCTGTGCTTCGGATGTTGCAACAAGTATTAACAATAAAAACCCCAAAGCTCCAAAACCCGAAAGTGTCTGCTCATTGCTTTTCCTAAACCTTTTTAGAAAGGGCACAAGTCGTAAGACATGTGTAGTTTCCGAGTCTTTCCCGAGTTGATAGATGGCACCTCCCTTTCCTTGACACGTCACTACAGGATATGATCCTTCGAGATTCTAACAAAGAACTAATTCACAAATCACCGAAGTACCAAAGTGTCAAAGTATTAAACATTAAATGATTAAGTTAATCACGATCAAGAGATAATTAATGACCCCACAGTTCGGATTTCAGGCGTTTCCCCTGTATTATATCCTAAAATATTCAGAGTTCGAACTTCCGAAACACTTGAAGTTAATGCACCATCTTAAACGTGATTAATTAAAAGTTTACAAGTGATGATTCGAAGATTAAACTTTTCGCGGATTCTGGATTCGAGAGGTTCCCACTCTGTCACATCGAAAACTCCTGAACACGAACCATCGAAGTGTTGGTGGAATTTATGACTAGTTAAGGATAATGATTCAAACACAGATTGCGGATCGTCAGGTAGACTTTCCCATCAAACGTTAATAACGTTGCAATCAGTGAAGTTATACGGAAAACAATTACTCTGCTTTGAATAAAAGGACTTTGATTTCAAATTCATTTTCACTTTCTGCAATTAGCAAGCTTTAGCTATTTGAAGGATTCACGAGTTTTCTCTGCAAACATGTAATTTCACTCTGTCTCCTTAGAATTTATGGTGCCACGGAAAATGATGAAAAATCCTAATGCAACTGGTGAGAATTCAAACCCAAATGCAGACGTTCTATTAGACATCACACCGCGAGCCATGGACAATGTTAAATCTTGGACACAGGTGTTCGAGGTTATGGAACATGAAATCATCAACTGTCTAGAGGATTATGCTGAAGAAGAAGAATATACTTACATGGCTAAACTCAAACATATAGCGCAGTCGAAACTGCAAAAAATAGCAGCACGACCGAGACTCATGCCTTATAATGACATGATAAGCTGGGCCTTAGATCACGTCGACATCCAGACCAGGAGCATTGTCAACCATCAGAAGGTCGCTGTCGTCTCTTTTCGACCAAAACATATGCAAGTAATGTACAAACTAACCCCTAATCCTAAATATACATTCAATGTTGCATTCATTCCAGAGTTCGAACAAAAGGTGTTGGATCATGTTGTCATTGATGCCAAAGGTGTGATTGATTGATGTCATTGATTGATGTCAAGTGATTGATTGTTTTATTGATGCCAAAGGATTGATTGATTGATGATTGATGTAATGTAATATGTATTGTCCTTGATGAGAATGCATAGATGAAGATGGATCAATGATTTTTCATTGATATGATGAAGATAGATCAACGGGTTGTCATTGATACATGATGAATATAGATAGATGTGGTTTCATTTGTATATGATGCATTGTTGGAAAAATGTATAGATGACTCATTATTGTCTTATCATGGTTGATAAAGTGCACAAATAGATGAACTCCAAAGTGGTCCCCTTATGGTGAAATCCCTCATGGGAAGACACTTTGCAGATTGAGTTATCCTAGAAGAATGGTTGGAGGACCCATGCTTGTATGTGGAATAATGAGACGAAGATCAATGAATTTGTTGGTGAAACTATCCTAGATGGTTAGTACTTTTCATGCCATTTCTGGTGGTATGTGGAATGTCACATAACTCCTCACGGTTTGAGAGTTATGGCCTTATGAAGTTGGAGGACCCTCACATGTTGGCTTGAAGCCCACAAGGTCAAAGAAGTCAAATTTCTTGAAAAGAAGAAATCATTATTTAAATGATAAAGTAAAGTGACAAAGTCAAGGTGGATTATTTAAATAATAAAGAGAAGTGACAAAATCAAGAAAGATTATTTAAATGATAAAGTGAGATGAAAAAATCAAGAAGGAATATTTAAATGATAAAATATTGGAGAAATTTCTATTTATGGAAAGTGGTTAACCCTAAAAATAAAGAAAATAGGTTAAGTGACCTAGAAATGGGTTAAGTGACCTAGAGGATGAAAGTATAAATAGGATAAAAATGGTCTCTTTTAAAATATCCTTTTTGTGGATCAATGGAGAGCTTATTGTGAGAATATCTTTTGGAGTATTGATGGAGAGCTTCTTGTGAGAGCATCTTTGGTGTGGATCTCTTGAGCATGTGTTGAACATATATTCTGAGAGAGAGGAGATTCGGAGGATCTCATGGACGCATTGAAGTTTTGTCAAGTTTGAGATCATGACGACGAAATTCTCGGAATTACAGAAAAACCCTATTTTCTGGTGCATATGCGGGCTGTCTATGTATAGGGTGCGTATACACAAGCTGTCTGTGTACAGGGTGCGTACAATACGTGGCATGTCAGTGTATAAGGAGCATACAGTGGATACAATCATGGAGATTTGTGGTTGAGCTGATGACAAGCTGTTGAAGATTGAAGCAGGTTCCAGATCTGCATTCTATGGGCTTAGATCTGTCACTGAGACATTGGTATAATTACATTATTGTATTGATGGATAGTATAACTTGTTGTGTTGTGAATTCTTAGGGCATTCTTAGTATGGCTGCTATGATGTGGTTTATGTTGGTTTATGGAGTGAGCAACACTCTTATGATTCAGTACTGATATGATGACTATAGTATGTTGATTGCTTATGCATGATTGAGTAGCATTCATATTGATTGGTTGTGGAGAATGAGTAAGCTATTGGAGAGCTTGGATGTGTTGTGACTAGATGGTGGTCAGTTTAGATAGTGAGAGACATAAGAGAATGATGAATTGGTTGTAGAGGATTTGAGTTGATCTTGAAGGATAAACCCTAATAGATTAGAAGGTATACGCAGGCTGTAGTGAGCTAGGGCACGTACACATGCGTGCTACACTACTAACAAGTTGCGTACCTATTGCAGATTGATGTCTGTTGAGGATTGTTGCCTCATCTCAGTTGGTGTTGAGGGTGTAAGATGAGTCTTGCATTATAGATCTCTTGTAGAGTTGTACTCTATTCAGTTGTTGCTGAAAAACCCCAAGGATTGTTGTCCGTAATAAAAATAAAATTGTACATACATCTTGTGTTCTTTGTGTTCCTTGTGGTGATGACTTGTTGATGATATATTGCTGATATATGTTCACATCTAACTGGTTATAAATGAAAACAATGCGTAATGAGTAAATGTTGAATGCTAACTAATGAGTTTTGTTTAAGAGGGAAGTTTTTGGAAAAAGATCCCCACACTCATTCACCCCCCTCTCTAAGTGTGGTAGGTGTGTCCAACAATTGGTATCAGAGCGGGCCTTCACTACAAGCCTTAACTGTTGGATTACTGAGAGGGGGGGTGAATCAGTAATAGAGAAATATAATCCCTTTTAACCATATAATCCAAGTGCTATATCAATGAAGCCTTATTATCCAATAACTGCAGAGTAAATAAGCAATGAACAAATGAACAATCATACACATACACAGTACAACAGTGTTTTACGTGGAAACCCAAATAAGGAGAAAACCACGGAATGCTTTTTCTTATATGTCTTGAAGAATTACATTCATTGGAAGCACCAACTTCCTTTGTTTTCCAGCTGCAACTGGAAGGAGGCTCCAACCTCCTAGTTTCTCAGGCTACAACCTGAGGGAAGGTCCAACTCCCCAAATATCTGGCTACAACCAGAAGGATGCTACAACCCCCAATGTTCTTCGGATACAACCGGAAGGTGGCTACAACCACCTGTCCTTGCCCCGTCCTGCCACCCTGAAGTAGAAGTAGAATGATGGAACCACTGTCACACTATCACTGTGAGATATACTGCTGTAAACCTGTACCAATAAGTATGAACCATGCATCAACCTGTACCAATAAGTCTGAACCATGCATAAACCTTTATTTAACCTGTAATCAACCTGTAATCAACCTGTACCATAAACAAGTGCATCAACCATGCACCAACCTGTAATCAACCTGTACCTTAAACAAGTGCATCAACCATGCACCAACCTCAACAAAAATCCCTCATCAATTTCATCATCCAAATCTGATTTGTACCTCTGTAATAGACCTAGTGTATATGATCACATTCCTACAAACCTTTCTTAACTTTTAAAAACAAAAGACTAGCATTTTCATCAAACTTTGTTTTAGTCTCACATGCCTAGTTTTGGATTAGTCAACAACCGTAACTTGAAGTAATCATAACTTTGAACCTGTAATGTATAAAGATCTAAAACTGATACACAATGTTCTTTAGTGTGTTTTATGCAATTCCTCCAAGTGGCACTACTTGGAACCTCTCAGAAAAGGCGTTATAGCAAAAATGGCATACCTTGTTGAATTTTGGCTTATTCTAGAGACCGACCTTGTAGAGAGTTCCCCACACAAAATATTTGATGAAATGATCTGAAACTATTACAAAGAATACTATAGACTGTACCCTAACCAACACATTTGTTCTCACTTAATTTGGATCTATTATGAAGAATTTATGACGTTTTTACCCAAAACACCTGATTTTGACTAGTTTCAGGACTGGCCACAAACCCTATTTTCCACAGAGTGTAACTCCAAAAATACAATGAACCACAAGCTGAATTTTGAACCACATATACTTGGATATGTTTTCTCACTTTCATAGCAATTTTAGTATCTGAATCATTATAGAAAAACAGTTATAGCGAAAATGGTGAGATGACCTGGAAATAACATACCTTAGAAAGCACCATCAAAAGAATTTATCCTTCCTTGCATTTCGACCTTCTTTTCTTCACTTTCCTTAGAATTTCGGCTAATATATCATTTGTAAACCTCAGACAAATATAGATATTCAATATGCTCAAGTGTGTTTCAAATGAGAGAGCCTTGCCTCTTATTTATACTCTCCAAGTAGCTTCCTTAAAAACATATTCTAGGTCACTTGGCCCCACTTTCCTTATTTTAGGGTTGGGTCCACTTCTAAT
>ML826352.1:63735-77932 GCA_009831015.1 Picea engelmannii | reverse complement strand
TTGTTTCCTTCTCTGCTATAGGTTCACATTATACAGTTATCTCTTGCTCAACTTCCTGACTAAAAAAATTGAGCCATTCCTCTGAATGCTCTTCTACCCCTACTGTAGATACCATTTCTATAGTTTCCTTATGTTCATCTTCTTGGCTGAAATTTTTGAGAAGTTCCACCGAATGCTCTTCTTTCTCCATCTCTTGGGAACATTGAAATGTGTGATATTTCTCCTTTTTACCAATCTGATCAATCTGAAACTTCATGTTATCTTCATCTCTTGTGGCGCTAGCTCACCATTTTGCTGTAGTCTCACCATTGATTTGCTGCTCAGCTTCCTCCTCTGACAGATTGACCTCTGTCATCTCCTCTTGTGTTGGTTCAACTCCAACTTCCTCCAACTTCTCCCCAGGATGGTATGCTCGTCCACCTATTTCCAACTTGAACTGTTGGATATGCCTACTCTACATATTTATCCTTCTTTCCTGGGCTTCCAATTCATCATACAACTCAACAAAATCTATGCTGTCTGCTTCCTCTTCTGTTGCAGGCTCCAATGCTACAGTCATCTCCTGTTCAGCTCCCGGGCTGAATTTTTTGAGCAATTCATCTGAATTATCCTCTTTGACATTCTTTGTTGGCTATCTTTCCTCTACTGCACCTGCATCAAAGACACAATTAGATTTAAAATAATTTTTCCCCATGGCCTCCTTCTTGGGTTCTTGTTGCACCACCTCCTCATGCACAACACTTGTATTAGCCTCTGTTGGAATATTTGGATTCCCCCAATGATCAAAACACACCTCCGATCTTCTTCCATCAACACTCCTTGCTGATATGAACTCTCGAATGAGTTCATCTCTTCTTCCTTTCCCACCTGACAACTTGGGATTTTCTCTCTGTCCACTTGGTAGTCTATGAGATCACCTGATCTCTCTCCATTAACCACTTGGAAACTTGAAATTCCATCACTTCCCTCCTATAAGTCTATGAGAACATCCATTGATCTCCTTCCATTTCCCACCTGACAACTTGGAAGTTCACTTCTTCCCTCATGGCAGTTTATGAGATCCTTAACTGACTCTGCTCCTCCTCATCATTGAGATTACTCCTAGTTTCTGGCTTATAGATGTGAACCATATCCTTTGTGTCTTTGAGGTTTTCCACATGCCTCAACCACCTCTTTAACAGTTGTTGCTGTCCTCTGGCCAACAATTTCTCAACATGCCATTTTACCTTCCTCTTCAGAGGCCATTCATACTTCCAATGTACCTTTGTCTCCTGCTGCATCTTCAATGTCAACTGTTCTATTCTTTCTCTTATCTCCCTAAGCTTCAGATCCACATTTGGCTTGATTTTTTATTTGTGGACTTCTCTCTGACCACGTTCATGGCCTTCCGTATCCATTTTCTCTGCCTTCATCCATCCTGGCTATCTACCATTTGCTGCACACCTTGCAAAAATCTTCATAGAGCATCAATACTCTGTCTCCCTTCACCTACTATCTACATGCGAGCTTCAAATTATGATACCATTTGATGTCATCAGATTATCTCTATTCACCTTCTAACCTTTGCCTACAATCTGTAGAAAAATTTCATCTCTGGATACTACTTGATGTAGTCATAATATATCCTTCATCTCCTTCGCCTGAAATCTACAGATGAAAATCAGCTCTGATACCACTTGTGCAGACCCCCCTTCTCCCCTCGGGGCTGCTCGATCTCCCGATCTAGGATCGTTCAAATTCTAGAGTCGGATCGACTCTTGGGGTCTTTTCTAGACCCCAACTCTGTTTACACAAGTCCCCTTTCTGTCTCTTATGCAAGCCCTGTCAAATCCACGGGCTCTTTCCTGCGCGCTTCTGAAATGTCGAGTTTCAGAAACTACCTCCTTTTTCATTAGCCCCTTCCTTCATATGGCCCTGGGCTATGACCTCATGTAGGTATGTGAATGTGCACGCGACCAAGAGTGGTTTGAGACCATCCCTCTTTTCTCCTCGCAATTAACCTCCAACTGCCACATATCCCTTTGCCAATACCGTGGTTCCAATTGTGGCCCGCTCTCAACTTTTTAAATTCCGAGCATATTATGGCCCCACAATCTAGCTCGACCGTCGATCTTCTGACCTCGATGGTGTTTCCTGATCAATGAATGAGATCTGTCCTCCCTTTCTACCTTCTCTCCTCCTTTCACGCACGTTCCCAAATCTCAACGATCTATTGACACGTACCCTCCTTTCAAATCAAAGGCTATGGTTGATTTCACCTTTCGGCCTTCGGGAGTTTCAACTCTCAATACGTTCTCCCTTTGAAATGGCGAACTTCCGAAGTGGAAGATTTTTTGACACATGTCCCTATCAAACAGACGATTCAGATCTGCCTCCTTTCCTTCCTTTCCTTGAGATCAAATGTTCTTAGATCCTTATGATCTATCGACACATGTCCCTTTTCAAATCAACGGTCGTGATTTTCTTCGCGATTCGGGTTTTGAAGGTTTCAATTCTCAAACCTTACTTTCTCCACAATGCTTCCACCTAGAGCTCACGATCTATTGATGCATGTCTCTCGTAGATCGACAACTGCGATTTCTTCAGGCCTTCGAACTTCGGAAATCTCAACTCTCAAATTTTTTGGAAATGATTTTATTCGAAGCTCACGATCTACTGAAACATGTTTCCCACAGATCGATGGCTATGATTTCTTCGGGTCTTCAGACTTCATAAAACTCAACTTTCAACTTTCACTTTCCCTCAAAGTGCACGGATTTCTGTCGTGTGTCCTCCTGGATCGGACGACTAAGATTCACTTCGGGTCTTCACCCAGAGTCCATGGATTTTCACCACGTGTCCTTCTTAATCTGACAACTATGTTTTACTTCGGGTCTTTACCTAGATTCCACATATTTACGCTGCGTGTCCTTCTGAATCAAACGACTGAGATTCACTTCGGATCTCTGGGGTTTAGAAATCTCAATTCTCAACTTCTCCTCACTTTCTTTTCCTTGGAGCGTTTCATCTATAGCAGATGATCGGTTGACATGTGTCCTCATATAGATAGACGATCCCTAGATACTTCAGATATTCATATTTCGGTAGTCTCAACACTCCACCTTTGCTTCATCCCGAAACTCACGATCTATCGTCACGCGTCTTTCTTGATCTGACGATTTAGATTCACTTTGGACTTCGTGTTTCAGGAGTTTCAACTCTCAACTAAAATCCTCGAAGTAACTTTTCTCGGAGCCTCATATCTGTTGACGCGTAACCCCCCTTGCGATCAATGACCATAATCTATTTTGGGTCTTCGGCTATTTCGCTTCCTCCTGATCTACGAACTCCCGGAGTTGTAGATATTGCACCACCTGTCCCCTTGGATGATGGACGGTCCCTAAACACTTTGGGACTTTGGAAAGTTCACTCTCCTATGCACACAAAGGGTTAAGTCCCGTGCACTTTACCTTGATCGGATGAGTGTCGATCCTCTACGCTCAGATCTTACGACTGTGATCTATTTCGTCCCCTCGCACATTCCTTCTTCATCCTGGACCTTGATTTGACTATCCATATCTCTTCTTGCAACTGATCTGACAATTGCTATCACTCCTCCTCCTGAGATTCTTTGTTCTCCCGGACTTGGGAAATTTTATAAGTGTTCAAAGGTTTTGGGCTTTGAACCTTCTCCTGCGAAACCAATTGAAAAAGGTCTTGACTCCTCTTTTCCTCCTGAGCTTTGACAATAAAATTTGACCTTGGCTCTAACGCATGCTTGTGCTCTGTGTGAAAACTTGCACTACTCCTCCTAAGCTTGTGAACTTGAAGTAAATTCACTTCTGCACTAACTCCTTGCGATGTCTCTCTTGAGCTTTATCTCTTAGACCCTTTGACTCCTCTGAGGGCCACTTTGTCACTTAGTTGAATTTCGAATCTGTGCACTCCTTGCAACAGATTCTTACGCAAGACTTAACTTCTTGCAGGTGACTATGCACACCTTGCAACAATCCTTTTGCACTCCTTGCAAATAGAAAGTTCACGCTATCTCTTTTGAGCTTATGAGTCGAAACAAACTCTGTCAACACACTTCTTGCGATTTGTATGCACACCTTGCATGAACTCAACGAAGAGAAACAATTGAAACTTATGAAAACATCTCACAATTTCATACATTCATTTATATGACTCCTTCATTCATGAAACACAAAATAATAGAAATACTATAAACAATAGCGACACCCTGCATTGGATCAATTTTCCTCTGTTATATTCATTCAAATGTAAATGGCTACAATTATGAAAAACAATAACTAAATCACATCAATCTCCTACTAATTTGCAACAGCCTCATTTAGGCATGCCATGCATCTACATATACAAGAGGTCCTCTAGGGTTCCCTCTGACTACCTCTCCTATCGAAGTAACAACTAACAACTACTCAAACTCTGTTACATTAAAGTCTAGGAGTGAAACTCCCAGATATCTTGCGATCATTCAGTTTCTGAGCGTTTCACTCTTATTCAATCATCCATTCAAAATGGATCTTCAGGAAAAGCCAGTTTTCAGATTCCCAATAGTTAAAAAGGCGTGCTATGGAACTGAGTTGTCCCTCCACATGGGCTTTGTTGATGATGCTCTTGCATCAATACCTTTGTTAGAAAAATAGGTAAATAGAGCAATAAATAAAAGAAATGTGGAAATAAAACACAGAAGATACACAATACAATAGAGACACAAATATACATGGTTCACCTAGTGTGGGCTACGTCCACCAGAGAAATTTTCAGGTCCTTCCTTTATATTATCCAACAAATGAAGGGATACAACCTACAACACACCCGTTGTAACCTCCTCTTCTTTCTCTCACAATATCCTCTCTCAGAATACAATATTCACACACATAATCAACCACAATACAATGGCCTCATGAAAAGAGGGTTTTCTTATAGAGAAAAAAACTGTAACATAACTTCTACCATCATATCTGTGACCTTATAATGAATGGTTCAGATTGACTACAAAATTACAATATTTCACATGGAAAATTTTCCCAAAATTTCACTTTGGGGGAGCTGCCCCAAAATCCCCCTCTAAGGGGGGGATCCATTAATTGTTTCCCCCCCCTTGAACCATCATGATGCCAATAGTGGGGGGAAATCCCCCCCACACCCCCCGTTAGGAAATTGTATCCAAACACGGATGAAACAAACCTATGGATCAGGAAGATAATCAATATTCACAACCAATAACCTCATTGGAAAGGCATCAAACCAAGAAATGCAGTGGAAGAGGACTTCAGGCCAGAATGGTAACAAAAAACCTCAAAAATCAAAGAGAAAAAAAGGCCATGAATTCGGGGGAAAATTGACCATGAAAACTTCAGATGACAATATCTGAGGCTACAGGCAGTGAAATCAGACACATAATAGATCTCTATAAATCTATAAGAGAGAAGAATAGGATAACACAACAAATATTGACATTTTGAGGGAAAAATTTCATGGAAAACATAGAATACCGAAGAGTCTCGAATTTAATGAAAGAACAGTTTGTGCAATGTTCCAACAACCCTTTCTAAATCTACAAGAGTCAAAACCAGACCTGCAAGTAAACCATGGAAATATGACATAGAGGAGAAGAACATCAGATGAACTTAATCAACATGCTAACACTAAAAATTCCTAGGATATCTCAAGGAACAAAAGATGACACCAACAAACATAGTTAAATATATTTGTAAATAAATATAATTTATGAAATTCTCGAGGGAAAGAATAACCACTCTGGTGTCTCTTCAGATTCTATTTGTAATGCTCACATGTTCATTTTTGAAAATGTAAAAGAATCTGAAATGAAAAATTACAAAACAAAGAGAAACAAAGTGAATAGTCATAGGAACCAAGGAGTCTCTCTTGTCTTATAAAAGAGAACTCATAAGATGTAAAAGATGACTTTTTCCCATTGTATAGATTGATAATACTCTTATTTCTATATGTATGAACAAAACAATCCATTTTGAAGTCATAACCATTTTTAAATTCTTGTGGAACTACTCTACACATATATTTGTCATTTGAGTTTTTTTGAGTGCTAATTGTAAGAACTATTTCTGTTCTTAGTATTTAGAGTGCTCATGCTATTGTGATTTATAGTAAGTACAAGGATGATGTTACATGTATCCTCTTCAACTATTTGATATTGTATCTGAAATATTATTGTGTTAACATATTTTTGTATGTCATGAACTATTTATGCTGTCAAAATATCACTTTAAACTATGCTCATCTATTATTTTTTCACACGTAGGTTAGGTTAGAAGCATTTAGGATAGATTAGTTGTTTTCAGTTTAAATTAGGTTTAGAATCAATTATAAATCTTTGGGGGAAATTTCATTGAATTTCCCCTTTTTCTTCTTTTAATTCTTAATGGAAACTAGGCCCACATACTGGTAAAAAAGGCTACACCAAATGTGAGTACGTCTAATTGGGACCTTCCATCAAGCGTTCTCCCTTACCTGCTTGACAAGCCATTTGGACCCATCAACACTAAGGATGTCATATTTAATTCAATTAATTTCATTTCTTCATCATCCTTTGATTCCCCTTTATCCTATTCATTATTTTTCATCTCAGTGTTTGTATCTTTAATTTCCTTATCTTCTAGTTCCATAATCTTTCTGCACTTTGTTTTCTCTTCTTGGTCCTCATCTTTGATTTGAGGTGCTTCCTAGATTATTTGATCTTCAACTATTGGAGTGATACCTTCCTGAGATTCCTCTTGGGTTTTTTGAAGGGTGTCGAACATGTTGCTGGTTAAGAGTTTGGGATGCTTTGGCGGGGTTGATGGTTTTTTGGTGTTACGTCTTCTAGTATTAACTTTTTCTAATCCATTTGCATTTTTTTTTGGGTTGAGATTAATGTTTGGTTGCTGTTTTTTGAGAGGGAAGTCTCTGAACAAATGTCCATGCTCATGAAATTTATGACATATAAACAAAATATGCTCATAATATATGGACTATAATCGTTCATTTTCTTGGTAGCGGAGATGGATTGATTCAATAAGTGCTTGAGAGACATTGATGTAGAGGTGAAGGTTCTCTCATAAGAAGTATATTTACCTTTTTTTTCCCTGATTTTTGAGACTTAAAAAAATGATCCTAGAGTGTTTCCTATGCCCTCTAATATTTCCTCCTCCCAATATTCCTGTGGAAAAGAGTAAATCCTAATCAATAATGAAGCTACCGTGAAATCTTCTTTGTCTAGGATAAACTTTTTAGTCGAAGGATAGAGGAAGATACCTCTTGAATTGAAGAAGTATGGACCATTCTCAAAGACTCTGTCCTTGTCTTCGAGGCTAGTAAAAAATGTTGTGAAAAATCCTTTGGAGCCTAGTTTTAGTTCGATTTCTCCTTTTGGCTTCCAACGGTTCTGGATCCACCGATTGAGGGCCTTTTCTGAGGGCCAAATTCCCATAAAATTTCCTATTATTGCATGGTCCTACATATGCGAGATATATTTCCGGATGCTCTTGGAAGTGATTTCATATTCTAAAACTTTAACAACTTTTGGGATACATTTCTCAGTTTGTTTTTGAATATTGTTTCCCTAGCTTGGGATCATATCAGTGGAGTTAAATTCAATGTCCTTTTCTTTCCCTACTCCTTCTACTCCTTCTGTTGCCCCTGACAAGCTATTATTTCTAGAGCCCTACGAGTTGTGTTTGGTAATATGATTCTTGTCTGGAAAGATGCATTGTTTGGAACCCTGTGAATATTGTGGATCTCCCTTATGGGTGCCTCCTCTGAGATCCCCACTGTAGTAGGGAGAAAATCCCCCTCTTGGAACTACCACCACGCTGGGAGTTGTAGGCATGATGCCAAGTTATAGATATGACAAAAACCCTAGCAGAGCAAATTTACCTTGAACATTGGCCACAACAATACATTGAAGCTTACTGTTGCACACAAATTAGTGACAATTAACATTATTAATAAAAACACTTGTGCCCATTTATTTTGGAGGAATGATCAAATGGACCGTGGGATTCCACTTTCAAATTATCGAATTTTTTATATTTTAATCCACTTTGACATTTTATTTATTCATCTTGATGAATGAATTCAAAAGAAGTTGGCTAATTGAACTCATGATAACTTCCAAAAAATTAAAAGTAAAGTAACAATAAAATAAATTAATCTTCTAAATACACAACATTGTTTAAAATCAAAGATTTATATATATTCTAGGAAAAGTTGTGGTAAGAGGACTTGACTATGAAACCAGATCAAAGTGTTGGGTGTGATTTATGGAGAATTTATTAACACTTAGGTCATTGGAAAGAATTTGGTGATACATTGGTTTTTAAAAATCAACAGGAAGGGAGGGGAGAAACTGACTTATGATGCCATTGAGAAAGAGAACTCCTCATTTTTTTATTATCAAGGATGGTATTCTATCCAAAGAGAGAGAGGTGGTTCATGGTCTTATTGATCTATTATTAGAAGAGACCTAGGTCTCTACATGGTTCTTCCTATCATTAGCAAATGTGATAGGAGGAAAGGAAGTGATTAGTTCAATAAGTTCCATTTGAGGAGGTCCCTAAATGATCCATATTCAGGGTCTAAATGCTACCATGGTGGTGCATTTTCTAAGATGAATTGTTCATATCCATCTTGTTTCAGTGGTGTTAGATAGTTATACCTAATGCACATATTTGATTGAGATAATCCCGGTCATTTGGTTGATTGGGATCTTCGATATTGACTCCCTTTTGATTCTAAAGAGGGTTAAGGGATATAATAAGAAAGGATTCTCGAATGTTGAGCTTGACTTATCCTGTTATTAAAAGCCACATGCTCTCTATGAGGGAGGTAGGAAGGAATGACTAGACTCCAGGATTTCTTGAAACAACACTATTCAGTTAGTTATCGATATGTGGTAGGTCTGAAATGTATTATTATTATTATAATTTTTCATCTTTTTTGGTACTTTCTAGGTGGAAAAATTGGAGCTATTGGTTTGTAGGGCCCATTTTAGGGTTAGGTCCCATTTCAATGATTTAGGGTCCAAAGTATTTTGGACTTGTTTGAGGCCTTAAATGACTATTTTGGGGGGTCAAAATTTTGCAAATGGAATTCCCAGCTTCTTGACATTGTTTTACACATCGAGAGATTTCCCATGGTGTGAGTATCACCTCAATTGAAGTTTGCATGAGGAATTATGCCTCCTATAAGTTGAACTCTCCTATTGACCACCATAATATCGAGTGGATGCCACATCAACTTACATTACTTAGAGTGGATCTAGTCACGTGTGAACATTCAAGAAGATTCTAGAGGGTCCAAAAAACTAAGCCTAATAAGGAGTTGGGGCATGAAAAAAACCTAACCTTGACCCTAGATGGATATAATACAATGTTAAATAATAGACCATTAGGACATGAATGAGTTTTATTCTTATTATATTGTTTTTTTTTCTTTATTAGAGTGGGGAATCTTGGAGACCAATATTGAAATAGAATAGAGGAAGTAGAATATCCTGTAGAAACCATACATGCAACAATGTTTATGTAAACTCCATAATGAGTATACTTTCTTTGTACTTACATTTCATAACTGAGAAGAAAATACCAAGGTATAGGCCTCACCTTTTAGCTGGGGTTTTTCTGATATTGGGGTTTCCTAGGGTACATCTTGTTTTCATTGTGTGGGTGGTGCATTATTTGTTAATATTCTTTCATTTTAGTTTCAATTTATTTTAATGCTTTGTGTGCTAAGTTAGTAATATTAAATATGAAATTTAAGTAAAACATTGCATAACAAGATATAGGGGAATATTGTAAGAACTATTGTGACAAATTGTATGAAGGAAATATCCACAAAAATTTACAGATCACTAAAAGATTTGTGCCTTATGACCTACAATACCCCTCATGAAAAGATAAAAGACATATTTGGTCTAGATAGAGGAAGACGCTAATGAGGGAACCCCTTGAGTCTGAGTAGAGGTAATTTAATTTTAATCTAATTTATATATCAATGTCCATTAATGACCAATATTGACCCATGAGGTTGAAAGGTATACAATTTAATAGAGTACACCTCAATTCCATGGATTACATATGAGAAAAAAAACTTAACTGAAGATAAGAAAATATGAACAGAAGGAAGACCTAGCATATAAAAATGGGGAACATCAAGGAGACACATGAAGAAGAAATTTCTAAAGAAAGAGAATAATCCCATTGACTAGAAGACCTACAAATTGCAACTACAACATTCCTTAACCTTTAAAATTGAAACAAAACCAGATATACAGAGAATATAATTGTAGAAAACCATATACAAGAGACAATAAGATGAAATATGCAAGAGATACCCTTGTATTATGATAATAATAAGAAATAAAGAAATTTCTAGTTGCCCCTTAAGTTGGGGATATGTAATGTCCCTCCACTTATAAATAGTTGGATATTTTAATTTTTATGGTTATGTTGTGAAAGTTTTGGAAAAATATTGATGTGGAAAAATTATATCATCATAAACACTGATGATGATGAATATTTTTGTAAATATTGTTTTAATTTATTTTATTAGAAACAAAATGATTAGAGAATCCAGTTACAAAGAGTAATTCTTTATTTCATGGGAGAGTGAGAAGGGATAAAAACCACCAGATTAAATATTATTCACGAGGACAAGTGTAAACCTACTCCCAAGTGTAAACCTACTCTTATTTCATTAGTTTGTTCTAAATTCATTATTATTTTACAACAACTTGTTGAGTTTTCCTCTTATTTCACAATTATTATCCATTGATATCTACCCTATATATCTCTATCCAATCACTATTGGAACCTCAGGTTATGATGGTTCATCACACTTCTCATAGAGTCAGTCGACTGGGTAGTAAACCAACAACTAGAGGAAATCGATTGGATGTCGACATCATTCAGTCGAGTAGTTGACTATCCTATTGGTTAGATATTCGACTAGTAGTCGAAGACAATCGACTGATGGATTGAGTAGCTGAACACTTGAGTACGATTTGGATGCATGGATGGTCAGGTTGACATAATTTGACTAGCTGAATTGAAAGTGCATATTTAACGGAGTCAACTCTAACAATTGATGGTTGTATGTGGAAAAGATATTCTCGATTTCAAGGAAGCTGGTTAGATCTTGAGACAATAAATAAAGGACCCAATGGGTCATTATAAACATGTGTGATCATGGTAATCATATGTGTAATAGTGAATTATGATGTTCTAATCACTATGTGTTGTTCTTAAATTCTATAATGGTATCTTTAAACACCACCAAAATTCTATGAAGTTATTCCTCTTCAATTATTATACAAATTCTATTATTTGATTCACACAGGGTTATACCCAATCCCCAACATGGTATCCAAGTGATTGGTTTAAGACCTTACATGTTGCCTGCAAATCTTGTTGAGGTGGATCGATTCATGATTGAATCCGGGCTGATGATTCACTGACTGAAGCCTATGGATTAGATCATATCTATTAGATATTGAATATGGATTCTAATATCGATCATGTTGTTCTAAATGGATTGAAATATGCTATACTAGGCACCAAATATGGAGACCATAATGAAGAGTAAAGGACTTTGGAAATATACCAAGACTATGATTCCAGATTCGACGGATGGCCAGATGAAGTTTGTTTTTGATTCAAAGAAGGATCATGAGGTTGTGGGGGTAATCATAACCTATATCTTGTGAGAGATTTGGTTCATACCAATGAAATTGACTTTCCTCATCAATTCTTGAATAAGTTGAAGTCTTTGTTTGAAAAATTCAATGAAATCCAAGTCATGCAGTTAGAGAAAGAGTTGATCTCTCTCAATCGTCATTCCTTCAACATAATTGAGGACTATTTGGTGTGTATTAAAGAGATACAGTTGAAATTGGGTGAATGTGGGAATAATTATCAGAAGAATGATGTAAAACTCACTGAGCTGGTTCTGATGAATTTAAAAACACCATTTTACGTGTCTAGTCCATGTTCCAGATCAAGTGGTAGGCACACAAAGAATATGGTAAGGACTATACATTTGTGTTGGAAAAAATTTGAGACTAAAGTTTTCGGACATTACCAACAAAGGGTACCGCTATAGTCTAGGAGCACTTGCATATTCAACGTTCTGCAAGGGAAGGAGGTCTCACCTGAAGCACAACCGAGACATGTGGGTAATTAAGTGAGTCAAAGATAATGCATAATTGGGCTTAACATTATCATATTCAAATCCATACATCAATACACATAAATGCATAGATAGCGAGTAAATTCAGAAGATACACAACAAAAGCAATTATGCAACATAGAACCTATGGATTCATACACAATATATCAAAATTTTGGGGCCTGAATAGTATCTTATATTAGCAGCATCTCAAAACTAGTCTTACATAGAGTACATCTCTCAAACAATCACTTATGCATCAAAATCTGTGTCCCAATACCCATTATAGAATCTAAGCTTCTACGCAAGCACAATGAAATTCAAGAACTCTTTACAATTTCTCTAGAGACTGAATCAATAACATCAATGATACAAATGGTAATAGCGATAATCCGTCATAACCCTTTTCCCATTACATATCTCCAAATTTATAGTTTTCCCTTGGGCACTTCTTGAATTCTTGATTCCATTGTCTTTTCTTACTTTCTCCTCACATGTGCTCGAAGCTATTTTTATTTTTCACTACTCATCTAGCTGGAACATGATATTGTTGGTTGTTTTCACTACTAGAACACTTTTTAGTTAACTTCCCTCTCTGCTAACTATTTCCTTCCACTTCATTGAGTTGTTGCGCTTTCCGCAAAATTGGGAATTCCTAAAAAATAGAGGTACCGACACTTTGACTCTTTCTATGGCTTACTGATTAATGATCAACATATATTTCTTGATGAAGGGAAGCTTGGTGGAAAAAAACAAGATCACTTTATCAAGGGAAAGGGAAAGGTGAATCATAAGGAAAGAGGATGGTTTGATACCCCTACACACAAATTAGAATGCCTCGACCAAAAAAATAAAGGGAGGACTGATGAACGATGAAAGAACCGAAAGAAGACGACATGTCAATACCATGGAAAGACTAAATATGTGGAGAAAGTTTGCTACAAGAAGAGAGATGACTTAGAGGAGAAATTCAAGTGATTTTAAGGAGATGTGTCAACTATTTGTTGATCTACTGATAGTTTCACCTTCCAAGTCATAACTTCTCAAGAATTTCTCACTCATACTGCAAAAAATTAATGGGTAGTGGATTCTGGATGCACCCATCATATGGATAAGGATGTTTTTTCACATCCTTGGATAAATATGTGGAGAAAAATATCTATGTTACTGATGATTTTGATCTTGACATTGGTGGTGATGGTAATGTTCCCTGTCGACATGGAAAAATTGTCGATGTCTATCATGTTCCAAATCTAAGTGTAAATTTGTTGTCAGTTTCTCAACTAACATATATAGGTAAGATAATGGAGTTTTGGATAGATTGGTTCTTTGTTAGGGATATGAAAAATGGTCATTCGATTGTCACTAGAGGGTTTCTCGACCCAAAGGATGATTTGTATAAGTTTTGTGACTCGAATCGACCCAAATATAAATGGACTTCTCTTATTTATCACACTAATGAGTGAAGTAAAATTTGGCATGAATGACTTGGACACCTCAATTATCGAATTCTAAAGTGAATCTCCATACAACATATGGTTTCTAGTCTACCTAAAGTCCTTCCACTTGATGGAGTCTATATAGGATGTGTGTTGGGTAAGCATCATTAGGCACCTTTCAATTCAAGAAAAGTGTGGTGAGAACATAACCTATTGTAGTTGATTCACACCGATGAGCACATAACCTCTTGAGCTGACTGGCAAGTCGATTTCTATTTTTCATGTTCCTTTTTCTCCTTCGAATGAAAATTTTCCTTATTTTGATTGACCTTCTGTACTGAATATCAATTCACCTCTTTATTTCCTATAAATATGGGTTTTTAAAATGATTGAAGATGCTGGTCCTAATGTCTGTGATATTTATTTAGGCTAGCAGACTCATAGTCAAAAGAAACATTATAGTGTTTCTTTGATGAATCATGTTCTTGAAACTCATGATCCTGTTATCTACTCAGATGAACAAGGAAAACCTGAATGGGATAAATCTATGCATGCTGAAATTGATT
>ML826352.1:34770-63635 GCA_009831015.1 Picea engelmannii | reverse complement strand
AATAAAGAATTACTCTTTGTAACTGGATTCTCTAATCATTTTGTTTCTAATAAAATAAATTAAAACAATATTTACAAAAATATTCATCATCATCAGTGTTTATGATGATATAATTTTTCCACATCAATATTTTTCCAAAACTTTCACAACATAACCATAAAAATTAAAATATCCAACTATTTATAAGTGGAGGGACATTACATATCCCCAACTTAAGGGGCAACTAGAAATTTCTTTATTTCTTATTATTATCATAATACAAGGGTATCTCTTGCATATTTCATCTTATTGTCTCTTGTATATGGTTTTCTACAATTATATTCTCTGTATATCTGGTTTTGTTTCAATTTTAAAGGTTAAGGAATGTTGTAGTTGCAATTTGTAGGTCTTCTAGTCAATGGGATTATTCTCTTTCTTTAGAAATTTCTTCTTCATGTGTCTCCTTGATGTTCCCCATTTTTATATGCTAGGTCTTCCTTCTGTTCATATTTTCTTATCTTCAGTTAAGTTTTTTTTCTCATATGTAATCCATGGAATTGAGGTGTACTCTATTAAATTGTATACCTTTCAACCTCATGGGTCAATATTGGTCATTAATGGACATTGATATATAAATTAGATTAAAATTAAATTACCTCTACTCAGACTCAAGGGGTTCCCTCATTAGCGTCTTCCTCTATCTAGACCAAATATGTCTTTTATCTTTTCATGAGGGGTATTGTAGGTCATAAGGCACAAATCTTTTAGTGATCTGTAAATTTTTGTGGATATTTCCTTCATACAATTTGTCACAATAGTTCTTACAATATTCCCCTATATCTTGTTATGCAATGTTTTACTTAAATTTCATATTTAATATTACTAACTTAGCACACAAAGCATTAAAATAAATTGAAACTAAAATGAAAGAATATTAACAAATAATGCACCACCCACACAATGAAAACAAGATGTACCCTAGGAAACCCCAATATCAGAAAAACCCCAGCTAAAAGGTGAGGCCTATACCTTGGTATTTTCTTCTCAGTTATGAAATGTAAGTACAAAGAAAGTATACTCATTATGGAGTTTACATAAACATTGTTGCATGTATGGTTTCTACAGGATATTCTACTTCCTCTATTCTATTTCAATATTGGTCTCCAAGATTCCCCACTCTAATAAAGAAAAAAAAACAATATAATAAGAATAAAACTCATTCATGTCCTAATGGTCTATTATTTAACATTGTATTATATCCATCTAGGGTCAAGGTTAGGTTTTTTTCATGCCCCAACTCCTTATTAGGCTTAGTTTTTTGGACCCTCTAGAATCTTCTTGAATGTTCACACGTGACTAGATCCACTCTAAGTAATGTAAGTTGATGTGGCATCCACTCGATATTATGGTGGTCAATAGGAGAGTTCAACTTATAGGAGGCATAATTCCTCATGCAAACTTCAATTGAGGTGATACTCACACCATGGGAAATCTCTCGATGTGTAAAACAATGTCAAGAAGCTGGGAATTCCATTTGCAAAATTTTGACCCCCCAAAATAGTCATTTAAGGCCTCAAACAAGTCCAAAATACTTTGGACCCTAAATCATTGAAATGGGACCTAACCCTAAAATGGGCCCTACAAACCAATAGCTCCAATTTTTCCACCTAGAAAGTACCAAAAAAGATGAAAAATTATAATAATAATAATACATTTCAGACCTACCACATATCGATAACTAACTGAATAGTGTTGTTTCAAGAAATCCTGGAGTCTAGTCATTCCTTCCTACCTCCCTCATAGAGAGCATGTGGCTTTTAATAACAGGATAAGTCAAGCTCAACATTCGAGAATCCTTTCTTATTATATCCCTTAACCCTCTTTAGAATCAAAAGGGAGTCAATATCGAAGATCCCAATCAACCAAATGACCGGGATTATCTCAATCAAATATGTGCATTAGGTATAACTATCTAACACCACTGAAACAAGATGGATATGAACAATTCATCTTAGAAAATGCACCACCATGGTAGCATTTAGACCCTGAATATGGATCATTTAGGGACCTCCTCAAATGGAACTTATTGAACTAATCACTTCCTTTCCTCCTATCACATTTGCTAATGATAGGAAGAACCATGTAGAGACCTAGGTCTCTTCTAATAATAGATCAATAAGACCATGAACCACCTCTCTCTCTTTGGATAGAATACCATCCTTGATAATAAAAAAATGAGGAGTTCTCTTTCTCAATGGCATCATAAGTCAGTTTCTCCCCTCCCTTCCTGTTGATTTTTAAAAACCAATGTATCACCAAATTCTTTCCAATGACCTAAGTGTTAATAAATTCTCCATAAATCACACCCAACACTTTGATCTGGTTTCATAGTCAAGTCCTCTTACCACAACTTTTCCTAGAATATATATAAATCTTTGATTTTAAACAATGTTGTGTATTTAGAAGATTAATTTATTTTATTGTTACTTTACTTTTAATTTTTTGGAAGTTATCATGAGTTCAATTAGCCAACTTCTTTTGAATTCATTCATCAAGATGAATAAATAAAATGTCAAAGTGGATTAAAATATAAAAAATTCGATAATTTGAAAGTGGAATCCCACGGTCCATTTGATCATTCCTCCAAAATAAATGGGCACAAGTGTTTTTATTAATAATGTTAATTGTCACTAATTTGTGTGCAACAGTAAGCTTCAATGTATTGTTGTGGCCAATGTTCAAGGTAAATTTGCTCTGCTAGGGTTTTTGTCATATCTATAACTTGGCATCATGCCTACAACTCCCAGCGTGGTGGTAGTTCCAAGAGGGGGATTTTCTCCCTACTACAGTGGGGATCTCAGAGGAGGCACCCATAAGGGAGATCCACAATATTCACAGGGTTCCAAACAATGCATCTTTCCAGACAAGAATCATATTACCAAACACAACTCGTAGGGCTCTAGAAATAATAGCTTGTCAGGGGCAACAGAAGGAGTAGAAGGAGTAGGGAAAGAAAAGGACATTGAATTTAACTCCACTGATATGATCCCAAGCTAGGGAAACAATATTCAAAAACAAACTGAGAAATGTATCCCAAAAGTTGTTAAAGTTTTAGAATATGAAATCACTTCCAAGAGCATCCGGAAATATATCTCGCATATGTAGGACCATGCAATAATAGGAAATTTTATGGGAATTTGGCCCTCAGAAAAGGCCCTCAATCGGTGGATCCAGAACCGTTGGAAGCCAAAAGGAGAAATCGAACTAAAACTAGGCTCCAAAGGATTTTTCACAACATTTTTTACTAGCCTCGAAGACAAGGACAGAGTCTTTGAGAATGGTCCATACTTCTTCAATTCAAGAGGTATCTTCCTCTATCCTTCGACTAAAAAGTTTATCCTAGACAAAGAAGATTTCACGGTAGCTTCATTATTGATTAGGATTTACTCTTTTCCACAGGAATATTGGGAGGAGGAAATATTAGAGGGCATAGGAAACACTCTAGGATCATTTTTTTAAGTCTCAAAAATCAGGGAAAAAAAAGGTAAATATACTTCTTATGAGAGAACCTTCACCTCTACATCAATGTCTCTCAAGCACTTATTGAATCAATCCATCTCCGCTACCAAGAAAATGAACGATTATAGTCCATATATTATGAGCATATTTTGTTTATATGTCATAAATTTCATGAGCATGGACATTTGTTCAGAGACTTCCCTCTCAAAAAACAGCAACCAAACATTAATCTCAACCCAAAAAAAAATGCAAATGGATTAGAAAAAGTTAATACTAGAAGACGTAACACCAAAAAACCATCAACCCCGCCAAAGCATCCCAAACTCTTAACCAGCAACATGTTCGACACCCTTCAAAAAACCCAAGAGGAATCTCAGGAAGGTATCACTCCAATAGTTGAAGATCAAATAATCTAGGAAGCACCTCAAATCAAAGATGAGGACCAAGAAGAGAAAACAAAGTGCAGAAAGATTATGGAACTAGAAGATAAGGAAATTAAAGATACAAACACTGAGATGAAAAATAATGAATAGGATAAAGGGGAATCAAAGGATGATGAAGAAATGAAATTAATTGAATTAAATATGACATCCTTAGTGTTGATGGGTCCAAATGGCTTGTCAAGCAGGTAAGGGAGAACGCTTGATGGAAGGTCCCAATTAGACGTACTCACATTTGGTGTAGCCTTTTTTACCAGTATGTGGGCCTAGTTTCCATTAAGAATTAAAAGAAGAAAAAGGGGAAATTCAATGAAATTTCCCCCAAAGATTTATAATTGATTCTAAACCTAATTTAAACTGAAAACAACTAATCTATCCTAAATGCTTCTAACCTAACCTACGTGTGAAAAAATAATAGATGAGCATAGTTTAAAGTGATATTTTGACAGCATAAATAGTTCATGACATACAAAAATATGTTAACACAATAATATTTCAGATACAATATCAAATAGTTGAAGAGGATACATGTAACATCATCCTTGTACTTACTATAAATCACAATAGCATGAGCACTCTAAATACTAAGAACAGAAATAGTTCTTACAATTAGCACTCAAAAAAACTCAAATGACAAATATATGTGTAGAGTAGTTCCACAAGAATTTAAAAATGGTTATGACTTCAAAATGGATTGTTTTGTTCATACATATAGAAATAAGAGTATTATCAATCTATACAATGGGAAAAAGTCATCTTTTACATCTTATGAGTTCTCTTTTATAAGACAAGAGAGACTCCTTGGTTCCTATGACTATTCACTTTGTTTCTCTTTGTTTTGTAATTTTTCATTTCAGATTCTTTTACATTTTCAAAAATGAACATGTGAGCATTACAAATAGAATCTGAAGAGACACCAGAGTGGTTATTCTTTCCCTCGAGAATTTCATAAATTATATTTATTTACAAATATATTTAACTATGTTTGTTGGTGTCATCTTTTGTTCCTTGAGATATCCTAGGAATTTTTAGTGTTAGCATGTTGATTAAGTTCATCTGATGTTCTTCTCCTCTATGTCATATTTCCATGGTTTACTTGCAGGTCTGGTTTTGACTCTTGTAGATTTAGAAAGGGTTGTTGGAACATTGCACAAACTGTTCTTTCATTAAATTCGAGACTCTTCGGTATTCTATGTTTTCCATGAAATTTTTCCCTCAAAATGTCAATATTTGTTGTGTTATCCTATTCTTCTCTCTTATAGATTTATAGAGATCTATTATGTGTCTGATTTCACTGCCTGTAGCCTCAGATATTGTCATCTGAAGTTTTCATGGTCAATTTTCCCCCGAATTCATGGCCTTTTTTTCTCTTTGATTTTTGAGGTTTTTTGTTACCATTCTGGCCTGAAGTCCTCTTCCACTGCATTTCTTGGTTTGATGCCTTTCCAATGAGGTTATTGGTTGTGAATATTGATTATCTTCCTGATCCATAGGTTTGTTTCATCCGTGTTTGGATACAATTTCCTAACGGGGGGTGTGGGGGGGATTTCCCCCCACTATTGGCATCATGATGGTTCAAGGGGGGGGAAACAATTAATGGATCCCCCCCTTAGAGGGGGATTTTGGGGCAGCTCCCCCAAAGTGAAATTTTGGGAAAATTTTCCATGTGAAATATTGTAATTTTGTAGTCAATCTGAACCATTCATTATAAGGTCACAGATATGATGGTAGAAGTTATGTTACAGTTTTTTTCTCTATAAGAAAACCCTCTTTTCATGAGGCCATTGTATTGTGGTTGATTATGTGTGTGAATATTGTATTCTGAGAGAGGATATTGTGAGAGAAAGAAGAGGAGGTTACAACGGGTGTGTTGTAGGTTGTATCCCTTCATTTGTTGGATAATATAAAGGAAGGACCTGAAAATTTCTCTGGTGGACGTAGCCCACACTAGGTGAACCATGTATATTTGTGTCTCTATTGTATTGTGTATCTTCTGTGTTTTATTTCCACATTTCTTTTATTTATTGCTCTATTTACCTATTTTTCTAACAAAGGTATTGATGCAAGAGCATCATCAACAAAGCCCATGTGGAGGGACAACTCAGTTCCATAGCACGCCTTTTTAACTATTGGGAATCTGAAAACTGGCTTTTCCTGAAGATCCATTTTGAATGGATGATTGAATAAGAGTGAAACGCTCAGAAACTGAATGATCGCAAGATATCTGGGAGTTTCACTCCTAGACTTTAATGTAACAGAGTTTGAGTAGTTGTTAGTTGTTACTTCGATAGGAGAGGTAGTCAGAGGGAACCCTAGAGGACCTCTTGTATATGTAGATGCATGGCATGCCTAAATGAGGCTGTTGCAAATTAGTAGGAGATTGATGTGATTTAGTTATTGTTTTTCATAATTGTAGCCATTTACATTTGAATGAATATAACAGAGGAAAATTGATCCAATGCAGGGTGTCGCTATTGTTTATAGTATTTCTATTATTTTGTGTTTCATGAATGAAGGAGTCATATAAATGAATGTATGAAATTGTGAGATGTTTTCATAAGTTTCAATTGTTTCTCTTCGTTGAGTTCATGCAAGGTGTGCATACAAATCGCAAGAAGTGTGTTGACAGAGTTTGTTTCGACTCATAAGCTCAAAAGAGATAGCGTGAACTTTCTATTTGCAAGGAGTGCAAAAGGATTGTTGCAAGGTGTGCATAGTCACCTGCAAGAAGTTAAGTCTTGCGTAAGAATCTGTTGCAAGGAGTGCACAGATTCGAAATTCAACTAAGTGACAAAGTGGCCCTCAGAGGAGTCAAAGGGTCTAAGAGATAAAGCTCAAGAGAGACATCGCAAGGAGTTAGTGCAGAAGTGAATTTACTTCAAGTTCACAAGCTTAGGAGGAGTAGTGCAAGTTTTCACACAGAGCACAAGCATGCGTTAGAGCCAAGGTCAAATTTTATTGTCAAAGCTCAGGAGGAAAAGAGGAGTCAAGACCTTTTTCAATTGGTTTCGCAGGAGAAGGTTCAAAGCCCAAAACCTTTGAACACTTATAAAATTTCCCAAGTCCGGGAGAACAAAGAATCTCAGGAGGAGGAGTGATAGCAATTGTCAGATCAGTTGCAAGAAGAGATATGGATAGTCAAATCAAGGTCCAGGATGAAGAAGGAATGTGCGAGGGGACGAAATAGATCACAGTCGTAAGATCTGAGCGTAGAGGATCGACACTCATCCGATCAAGGTAAAGTGCACGGGACTTAACCCTTTGTGTGCATAGGAGAGTGAACTTTCCAAAGTCCCAAAGTGTTTAGGGACCGTCCATCATCCAAGGGGACAGGTGGTGCAATATCTACAACTCCGGGAGTTCGTAGATCAGGAGGAAGCGAAATAGCCGAAGACCCAAAATAGATTATGGTCATTGATCGCAAGGGGGGTTACGCGTCAACAGATATGAGGCTCCGAGAAAAGTTACTTCGAGGATTTTAGTTGAGAGTTGAAACTCCTGAAACACGAAGTCCAAAGTGAATCTAAATCGTCAGATCAAGAAAGACGCGTGACGATAGATCGTGAGTTTCGGGATGAAGCAAAGGTGGAGTGTTGAGACTACCGAAATATGAATATCTGAAGTATCTAGGGATCGTCTATCTATATGAGGACACATGTCAACCGATCATCTGCTATAGATGAAACGCTCCAAGGAAAAGAAAGTGAGGAGAAGTTGAGAATTGAGA
Source organism: Picea engelmannii (assembly GCA_009831015.1). NCBI lineage: Eukaryota > Viridiplantae > Streptophyta > Pinopsida > Pinales > Pinaceae > Picea > Picea engelmannii. Next base: position 55,970 of record ML826352.1, on the reverse strand, counting down.
TTTCTAAACCCCAGAGATCCGAAGTGAATCTCAGTCGTTTGATTCAGAAGGACACGCAGCGTAAATATGTGGAATCTAGGTAAAGACCCGAAGTAAAACATAGTTGTCAGATTAAGAAGGACACGTGGTGAAAATCCATGGACTCTGGGTGAAGACCCGAAGTGAATCTTAGTCGTCCGATCCAGGAGGACACACGACAGAAATCCGTGCACTTTGAGGGAAAGTGAAAGTTGAAAGTTGAGTTTTATGAAGTCTGAAGACCCGAAGAAATCATAGCCATCGATCTGTGGGAAACATGTTTCAGTAGATCGTGAGCTTCGAATAAAATCATTTCCAAAAAATTTGAGAGTTGAGATTTCCGAAGTTCGAAGGCCTGAAGAAATCGCAGTTGTCGATCTACGAGAGACATGCATCAATAGATCGTGAGCTCTAGGTGGAAGCATTGTGGAGAAAGTAAGGTTTGAGAATTGAAACCTTCAAAACCCGAATCGCGAAGAAAATCACGACCGTTGATTTGAAAAGGGACATGTGTCGATAGATCATAAGGATCTAAGAACATTTGATCTCAAGGAAAGGAAGGAAAGGAGGCAGATCTGAATCGTCTGTTTGATAGGGACATGTGTCAAAAAATCTTCCACTTCGGAAGTTCGCCATTTCAAAGGGAGAACGTATTGAGAGTTGAAACTCCCGAAGGCCGAAAGGTGAAATCAACCATAGCCTTTGATTTGAAAGGAGGGTACGTGTCAATAGATCGTTGAGATTTGGGAACGTGCGTGAAAGGAGGAGAGAAGGTAGAAAGGGAGGACAGATCTCATTCATTGATCAGGAAACACCATCGAGGTCAGAAGATCGACGGTCGAGCTAGATTGTGGGGCCATAATATGCTCGGAATTTAAAAAGTTGAGAGCGGGCCACAATTGGAACCACGGTATTGGCAAAGGGATATGTGGCAGTTGGAGGTTAATTGCGAGGAGAAAAGAGGGATGGTCTCAAACCACTCTTGGTCGCGTGCACATTCACATACCTACATGAGGTCATAGCCCAGGGCCATATGAAGGAAGGGGCTAATGAAAAAGGAGGTAGTTTCTGAAACTCGACATTTCAGAAGCGCGCAGGAAAGAGCCCGTGGATTTGACAGGGCTTGCATAAGAGACAGAAAGGGGACTTGTGTAAACAGAGTTGGGGTCTAGAAAAGACCCCAAGAGTCGATCCGACTCTAGAATTTGAACGATCCTAGATCGGGAGATCGAGCAGCCCCGAGGGGAGAAGGGGGGTCTGCACAAGTGGTATCAGAGCTGATTTTCATCTGTAGATTTCAGGCGAAGGAGATGAAGGATATATTATGACTACATCAAGTAGTATCCAGAGATGAAATTTTTCTACAGATTGTAGGCAAAGGTTAGAAGGTGAATAGAGATAATCTGATGACATCAAATGGTATCATAATTTGAAGCTCGCATGTAGATAGTAGGTGAAGGGAGACAGAGTATTGATGCTCTATGAAGATTTTTGCAAGGTGTGCAGCAAATGGTAGATAGCCAGGATGGATGAAGGCAGAGAAAATGGATACGGAAGGCCATGAACGTGGTCAGAGAGAAGTCCACAAATAAAAAATCAAGCCAAATGTGGATCTGAAGCTTAGGGAGATAAGAGAAAGAATAGAACAGTTGACATTGAAGATGCAGCAGGAGACAAAGGTACATTGGAAGTATGAATGGCCTCTGAAGAGGAAGGTAAAATGGCATGTTGAGAAATTGTTGGCCAGAGGACAGCAACAACTGTTAAAGAGGTGGTTGAGGCATGTGGAAAACCTCAAAGACACAAAGGATATGGTTCACATCTATAAGCCAGAAACTAGGAGTAATCTCAATGATGAGGAGGAGCAGAGTCAGTTAAGGATCTCATAAACTGCCATGAGGGAAGAAGTGAACTTCCAAGTTGTCAGGTGGGAAATGGAAGGAGATCAATGGATGTTCTCATAGACTTATAGGAGGGAAGTGATGGAATTTCAAGTTTCCAAGTGGTTAATGGAGAGAGATCAGGTGATCTCATAGACTACCAAGTGGACAGAGAGAAAATCCCAAGTTGTCAGGTGGGAAAGGAAGAAGAGATGAACTCATTCGAGAGTTCATATCAGCAAGGAGTGTTGATGGAAGAAGATCGGAGGTGTGTTTTGATCATTGGGGGAATCCAAATATTCCAACAGAGGCTAATACAAGTGTTGTGCATGAGGAGGTGGTGCAACAAGAACCCAAGAAGGAGGCCATGGGGAAAAATTATTTTAAATCTAATTGTGTCTTTGATGCAGGTGCAGTAGAGGAAAGATAGCCAACAAAGAATGTCAAAGAGGATAATTCAGATGAATTGCTCAAAAAATTCAGCCCGGGAGCTGAACAGGAGATGACTGTAGCATTGGAGCCTGCAACAGAAGAGGAAGCAGACAGCATAGATTTTGTTGAGTTGTATGATGAATTGGAAGCCCAGGAAAGAAGGATAAATATGTAGAGTAGGCATATCCAACAGTTCAAGTTGGAAATAGGTGGACGAGCATACCATCCTGGGGAGAAGTTGGAGGAAGTTGGAGTTGAACCAACACAAGAGGAGATGACAGAGGTCAATCTGTCAGAGGAGGAAGCTGAGCAGCAAATCAATGGTGAGACTACAGCAAAATGGTGAGCTAGCGCCACAAGAGATGAAGATAACATGAAGTTTCAGATTGATCAGATTGGTAAAAAGGAGAAATATCACACATTTCAATGTTCCCAAGAGATGGAGAAAGAAGAGCATTCGGTGGAACTTCTCAAAAATTTCAGCCAAGAAGATGAACATAAGGAAACTATAGAAATGGTATCTACAGTAGGGGTAGAAGAGCATTCAGAGGAATGGCTCAATTTTTTTAGTCAGGAAGTTGAGCAAGAGATAACTGTATAATGTGAACCTATAGCAGAGAAGGAAACAATAGATAGCATGGATCTTGTTGATCTGTGTGAAGAGTTGGAGGCCCTGGAGAGAAGGGTGAAGATGCAAAGACATATTATCCAATAAGTTAAGTTGGAAATTGATAGAGAGAAGATACAACAGAGTAGATTGCAGGGGAAAATCCAGCCAGTGGAATAGTTGGACAAATAAGTAGAGGAGATTAAGAGATTGATGTTGGAAGTAGCATAAGAAGCAGTCATCAGAGAAGTATGGGACAGAAAAGAATCTGCATGAGCAGCAGGGTAGCAGAGGAAGCAAGGAAGAGGAGCAAGTGGACAGCTCCAATTTCAAGTTTGGGACCCTGGAGGATCTCAACAGCATAGCAGAGAGAGCCATGAGAAGGAGGTCATGATTTTCCCAGTAGTGGAGTATGATTGATCAAAATCTGGACCAGGGGTCAAATTTTAGCTCAAAAATAAACGTTCTCAGAATTGCATCAAAATGAACAAGAGCATAGCCCTCATCATCACGAACCCAACGTAATTCATTTCATCTCAAACAGACGTCGGGAGTGAGAGATATTGCGATCTGTTCGAATCATCAAACAGGCAAAAAAAGGGACGCTGACTGTGCAGTCTGTATAGTCCGTACGGATGATGACGTGGCATGACTGTACACTGACATGGCATGTTCGTACGATGATGTGGAAGAGCTGAATTGGCAGGTGACGTGGAAGTTTCGGATTGGCAAATTTGGATGAATCATTTGTTGACATGTGGCAGTTATTGGGCAAATGGTAAGGTGCCACATGGCCCAGTCATGGGCTGCCACGTGGCACCCCTTTATTGGCTTTTGGTTTGTTATGTAAAATTTTATTGGAGTCTGTGGGGTTCGACCCCGGGACCTCCCCACCGATTAAGCTTTAACAAAGTCCATGCGACCACTATACCATGCGTTGGTTCCTATTATGTATGTGGGCTTTTTATTATTTAAATTCGTGCTATGTAATATTTGGCAGGGGGTCGGGTCGGGGCTTAGCCCCGACCTCGGGTTCTATGCCTTTGCATATGACTATGACCACCATGAAATGGGCGCACGGGGTTTTAAATGTTTAACCCATGGTTTTATTATACCATATGACCATACCTTTTGTACTATGGGCGCGCGCATGAATTTTATGTTTTCAAATATGTAAAGCCATGGTTTTATGGTGTTTCATGTGAACACAACCAGAGCGCACGGGGTGTTTAAAACAGTTTCAAACTGTTAGCCCTTTTTGCCATAGCGCGAGTTCATATGACCACATGTGCCCAGGTGCTAGGCGGTTAGGGGCTGGAGGCACCCATAACCGTCCTACAGTTTGCATCGTTGGTGCGGTTGCGCCCGATGCTGGGTTTTTATGCTATATATTGCATGTGTGCCAGGTTCATGTAACAAGGGTGCATTTTGTAGATGCAGAGACAACAAACTTGAGGAAGAGAATGGAAGGAGGCCTATCTTCTTCATTATTTGGCCGATTGAGGTGCCGTAAAAGCCCAGCTAGGGGTTTTTGGACGTGCTAAATCCATTGGCACTGTTTTCACAACCATTTGAAGAATTCTTATGCAGGTTTTTATCCATTGAAGTTTCAGCAAGCTCCAGGGAGCTTGAAGCCCTCATTGATTGAGGTCATGTTTTGGTGAGTCCAAGTTTGTTATGCTCTGAACACATTAGGATAGGTTTCAGAGGCTTTTGAGGAATTTTACAGGTGTTTTTGCCAAAGAGAAGCTCAGGGAAGCTTATGGCCACATGTAGAAAAGGTCATGCCCGGATGAGCCATGATCCGTTTTCAGAGTTTTATTAGTCATTTTTGGGGTTTTTATGTGTTTTGATCCCAATGGTACAGTCTGTTTTTCCATTGGAGTTCAGAAGCATCTTGTAAAACAACTTTTGACAAATTAATCCCAGAGAGCCAAGTCCATTAATGGAGTCTCAAGGAGATGTAGCCCGGAGAGGGGTGAACTCCTTTATCATGTTGTTCTTGTTATGAGTTTGATGGTTTATTTGCTGCAAGTTGTGTTGTTGTGTATTTATTTAAAGTACATATTTAACCATTTAAAAGAACATTTACTCACACATGAACATTTAAAAGAAGAAGCATAAAATTGGCACATAATTTACCTTGCATATTTTAACACATGAAGCAAGGTCCTGTAAAGTTTATTTTTATGAAGTAGAGGGTGCTTGCATAGCATAACAAGTCATCCTTCTATTTTCAGATCAATGATGCCGGATCATCAGCAGCAAAGCCCACGTGGAGGGACAACTCAGCACCATAGTGCGCCTTTTTAATTATTGGGAATCTAAAATCTGGCATTTTCTGAAGATCTATTTTGAACAGATGATTGAATAAGACTGAAACGCTCAGAAACTGAATGATCGCAAGATATCTGGGAGTTTCACTCCCAGACTTTAATGTAACGGAGCTTGAGTAGTTGTTAGTTATTACTTCGATGGGAGAGATAGTTGGAGGGAACCCTAGAGGACCTCTTGTATATTTAAATGCATGGTATGCCTAAATCAGGCTGCTACAAATTAGTAGGAGATTGTTGTGATTTAGTTATCATTTTTCATAGTTGTAGCCATTTACATTTGAACGAATATAATAGATGAAAATCGATCCAATGCAGGGTGTCGCTATTGTTTATAGTCTTTTTGTTATTTTTTGTTTCATAAATGAAGGAGTCATATAAATGAATGTATGAAACTGTGATATGTTTGTATAAGTTTCAATTGTTTCTCTTCGTTGAGTTCATGCAAGGTGTGCATACAATTCGCAAGAAGTGCATTGACAGAGTCTATTTCAACTCATAAGCTCAGAAGAGATAGCGTGAACTTTCCATTTGCAAGGAGTGCAAAAGGACTGCTGCAAGGTGTGCATAGTCACCCGTAAGAAGTTAAGTCTTGCATAAGAATCTGTTGCAAGGAGTGCACAGATCTGAAATTCGACTAAGTGACGAAGTGGCCCTCGAAGGAGTCAAAGGGTCCGAGAGATAAATCTCAAGAGAGACAGCGCAAGGAGTGCACAGAAAAGTGAAGTTACTTCAAGTTCACAAGCTCGGGAGGAGTAGTGCAAGTTTGCATGCAGAGCGCAAGTGTGCATAAGAGCCTAGGTCAAATTTTATTGTCAAAGCTCAGGAGGAAAAGCGGAGTCGGGACCTTTTTCAACTGGTTTCATAGGAGAAGGTTCAAATACCAAAACCTTTGAACACTTAGAAAAATTCCCAAGTCTGGGAGAACAAAGAAGCTCATGAGGAGGAGTGATAGCAACCGTCAGATCGGCTGATGGAAGAGATATGGACCATTAGATTAGGGTCCAGGATGAAGAAGGAACATGCAAGGGGAAGAAATAGATCCCAGGCATAGGATCTAGGCGCAGAGGATCAACAGCCATCCAAAAAAAGGTAAAGTGAATGGGCCTTAACCCTTTGTGTGTACAAAAGAGTGAAATTGCCAAAGTCCTGAAGTCCCGAAGTGTTTAGGGACCGTCCATCACCCAACAGGATAGGTGGCGCAATATCTACAACTCCAAGAGTTCGTAGATCAGGAGGAAGTGAAATAGTCAAAGAGACGAAATAGATTATGGTCGTTGATCGCCATGGGGGTTACACGTCAACAAATTTGAGGCTCTGCGAAAATTCACTTCGAGGATTTCAGTTGAGAGTTGAAACTCCTGAAACCCAAAGTCTGAAGTGAATTTGAACCATCAGATCCAAAAAGACGTGTGACGACAAATCATGAGTTTTAGGAGGAAGTAAAGGTGGAGTGTTGAGACTCCCGAAGTCCAAATAGTCAATTGTGTGCTCCGGATGAAACACTCCGAGAAAAAGAGAGCGAGGAGAAGTTGAGAATTGATATTTACAAACCCCAAAGATCCAAAGTGAATCTCAATCGTCTGATTCAAAAGGACACGCACCGTAAATATGTGGACTCCAGGTAAAGACCCAAAGTAAAACATAGCCATCAGATTAAGGAGGACACATGGTGAAAATCCATGGAATCCAGATGAAGACCCGAAGTGAATCTTAGTCGTCTGATCCATGAGGACACGCGGGAGAAATATGCGCACTTCGATGGAAAGTGAAAGTTGAAAGTTGAGTTTTTCGAAGTCCAAAGACCCGAAAAAATTGTAGTCGTCGATCTGCGGGAGACACGCGTCAGTAGATCGCGAGCTTCGGATAAAATCATTTCGGAAAAAGTTGAGATTTGATATTTCCAAAGTCCAAAGGCCCGAATAAATCGCAGTCGTCGATCTACAAGAGACACTCGTCAATAGATCGTGAGCTTCGGGTGGAAGCATTATGGAGAAAGTGAGGTTTCAGAATTGAAGCCTTTGAAACCTGAATCGCAAAGCAAATCACGACTGTTGATTTTAAAAGGGACACGCGTCGATAGATCGTAAGGATATGAGAATGTGTGATTTTGAGGAAAGGAAGGAAAGGAGGAAGATATTAACCGCCTGCTTTCTAGGGATAGGTGTCAACAGATCTTCCACTTCATAAGATCTCCATTTCAAAGGGAGAAAGAATTGAGAGTTGAAACTCACGAAGCCCAAAAGGTGAAATCGACCATAGACGTTGATTTGAAAGGAGTGTATGTGTCGATAGATCGTTGATATCTAGGAATACATGTGAAAGGAGGAGAGAAGGTAGAAAGGGAGGATAGATCTCAGTCGTTGATCACGAAACATCATCGAGGTCAGAAGATCGAAGGTCGAGCTGGATTGCGGCGCCAGAATATGCTCAGACTTTAAAAACTTGAGAGTGGGCCGCAATTGGAACCGCGGTATTGGAAAAGGGATACGTGGCAGCTAGAGGTGAATTGCAGGGAGAAACGAGGGTTGGTCTCAAACCACTCTTGGTCGCACCCGCAATCACATACCTATGTGAGGTCATAGCCCAGGGCCATATGTAGGAAGGGGCTAATGAAAAAGGAGCTAGCACCTGAAACTCGACATTTCATAAGTGTGCAGGAGAGAGCCTGTTGATTTGACAGGGCCTTCATAAGAGACAGAAAGGGGACCTGTGTAAACAAAGTTGGGGTCTAGCAAATACCCGAAGAGTTGATCTGACTCCAGGATTTGAACGATCCTAGACCGGGAGGTCGAGCAGCCCCGAGGGGAGAAAGGGGGTCTGCATCAGGTATCTTGGGCTCAATTCTGACACCTGCAGCTCAAAATATGAACATTTGAAAAACGGTGCTCAGCATCCCTTGATATTTCTATGGGTGAATCTTGGTCATTGATCCTTCACCTAAAAATAAAATTCCCACGTGTAGAAGAGAATTCAATATTGAGTAGTTTAAATACTTTTATCCCCTTTAGCTAATTTGTATAATAACTTGAGGGAGGCATAGGACCTAGGGCCAGTAATGTAATTTTGGCCAATTACCATCCCTGAAATTAGGAAAATAAGAAATAAGAAATTAATTAAATTAATTAAAATTACCTACATTAATTACAATTAATAAACAAAAATTAATAAATTTACCCCAAATCTATTTGAAAATAAAAAATTGCTAAAAATGAATTGAAAATAATAAAAGGTTTCCCCCACCCACGTGAAATTATAAATTAGTCAAAAATAAATTTAAAAATAATAAAATATTCCCCCCACCCACATGAAATACAACCCAAATCCTTGGTCAAAATTTATAATATTAAAATGTGTTGTAATAAAACTCCATCATCGGAATGGATGGTCGGGAAGGTTGGTGCATGCACACTCCGATGGTAACTCTTTCATGACACACTCCAACAGTAACTCTCCGATGGTAAATTCTGATGGGATATGAAGAATATTAAAATAATAATATTCCCCATAGTTCATTCCCCTAAAAAACAAATATTAAAATAATGCACATTCTACAACAAATAATATTAAAATATCCCACCAAAATATATTAAAATAATACATGACTGGAATGGATGGTCATTGGAATAGATGGTCAAGAAGGTTTTAAAGTGAAGGTAAGTCTAGGTAAATCCTCTAATGACATAGGCTTTAGATGGGAAATGAATAATATTAAAATAATAATACTCCATAGGAATTCCATGGTTGGAACAAGAGGGAGGGTTGACTTTTGATGGCTCCATTTCATCGACACACTCCAATGAGCTCTCCCGATGGGAAAATGTTATAAAATAATGTTAAGATTAATTCCCACGGGTGCATGTTTTCCAAAAATAAATATTAAATTAACCCTCCCAAAAAATATATTAAAATAATGCAATCCCAAAGGCTCGTCAGGGTCTTATGGTCGGAAGGTGGTAATTATTGGTAAAAGGTAAATCCCTATGGTAAGTTCCAATGGGATCTTCCAACGACATAGCAAGGTTAAGTCTCAATGGCTTGGATGAGGGAAATATTAAAATAAAACAACATGGTTATTCCAATGTGTTGGGATTTTGGGAAGATAGGGGAGGAAATATATCAAGTAAAATCTAAAGATTAATCTTCCGAGAGGCTAATCCCGATAGGTCTCTCAAGATGAGAAGATTTTGGGAAGGTCAAACATGTAAATGAAATTCGATGAGGTTCATTCCGATGGGCTAGGTCCCAATAATATATATATATATATATGTGTGTGTGTGTGTGTGTGTGAGATGGTAGTCTAAGGTATTCATGAGTATGGGATTCCATGAAGATAGGAGGTGTTCTCTGAAAAATAGGGTGGTGTGTTTGAATAGTAATTTCAAATGGAACTTACCATGAATTAAATGTAAGTATCAATGGGGAGAAACCTGGAGGAGGTCTCATGGGATATTACATTGAATTTTAATGAGTGATGGAAAACTGATTACATTAAATTTTAAAAAAGAAACTAAATGAAATTAAAATAAAAAATAAAATGAATATATACAACCTAGGATGTAGGGATTAAAAGGAAAAACAAAATTAAAATTAAAATTAAAACAAAAAAGAATAAAAGAAATGAACACACACACGCATATATATATATAGGAAAAGTCAAATGTTTCTAGTTTTAAGAAGATATGAGAAAAATAAGGATGTACGTATTATACATTAGGTTTTCTGCAAAACGCCACATGTAACAAATAGTTTATTCATATAAAAAAAATGGTTTATCTTGTCAATTGGGTTTATCCCGAGTGGTTTGTGATGAAGGGTGTTTTCCCTCCCACCCAGGTTCAATTCTCGGAAGTGACATGTTGAGTTCTTAAAAGATAAAGCTATCAAAAAATCCTACTCTAGGGAAAACCATGGGAAATCACCATGTGCAATTAAACCATGTGGCTTTGCAAAACCAAGGGTAAAATAGAAATAAATAACTAAAAAAAATTAAAAGAAAAAGAAAAAGAAAATAAAAATAAATAAGTAAATCAAAAATAAATATACAAAATATTTACAAAAATAAAAAATACAAATACAAATTAGAAAAATAAAGCTGAATCCATGCTCGTCAGGGTTCCATGTGAGTAACTAGGTCGTATGGTGATCAAGAACACTCAGATTCGGATGTGACAAATGAAAAGCAACTAAGAGGAAGAAGAAGACATGTCATGCAACAAATAAATGTCACAATTAGTGATGAATCGTAAAACAGGGTTGACGCCAACCAACCGCATGACACAGCTCACTAGTCAAGCTAAACATCTTAGAGGGAAGACCTGTTGATGTAGGAGCATTTCTCCAAGCCAGCAATGCGCCAGCCAGCCAACGCATCAGTGTGCATTCGATGGAGGAGAGAGGCGCAACCCTCTCAGGTTTTTCAAATTTTGAATTTGAATTAAATGTTTGTAAGACCGGTAGAGCCAAAGCCATGCCTGTGCGCAGGCTGTAGTTAAGGATGCCTTAAATGGTTGTAAGGCTGAGATCTACATCTGATTCGGACTAGATAGCCATTCATTGTGATTGAATGTGAGTTAATGAAAGTTGGTGAGGATGGAGGGAAGAGCTCAAAGAGCCCCCTCATGTAAAAGATCTTAGATCTTCTTGGTATCATCATAGAGAGAGCTCTCCGAGAGCAGAGAGAAGAGAGAATTGAGACTCAGTTGCAGTCCAGTCTTTGTAACCTTGTACAGGCATTCATATAAATACAAACAGAGCAGTTTTTCCTTCATGTTGTTATTCATGTGCTTGTGAGTTCATGAATGAATGTCTTTATGTGTTTATGATATGTTGTAGATGTATGTTAGATGTGCATTTGTAGGGACAGATAGATCTTGTTATCTATTGAGTTCTTTGATTCCATGTTTGCGTTGTTTGTGGCTTCATGCAAGAGTGCATGACAGAACACTACAGGTTCTGTAAGCCAGTCCATAGACTGCACTTCTGAATTCTGCGGAATTTGGACAGAGTTGTGCCAAGATGACGCACCAGAGGAAGTCATTGACTCAAGGAGAAGCCTCAAGGTTGTTGGACACCTTGGAGGTGAGAACTGTGCATAGGGAGGCACAAAGAGAAAATAGAATTTCTGAGAATTTCTGTAGAGCTCTACCAAGAGGGCATTGAGCAGGTGCAAAGAGTGCAGAGAGGAACTCTTATCTGAGTTCAGAAGAAGGAGAAGTGTCACAAGAGAAGACCTTCACAGGGTTACTGAACACCCTACAGGCTCAGCAAGGAGTGCTTGAGCAGAAAGTTGCCAGAGGGAATTTCCATCCCTTTAAGGAGAGAAAGGGACAGAAACCATTGAGGTCTGAGGAGTTAAAGCTCAAGGAGGACAAAGACCTATGCTAGGAGTGCACCAAGCCAACACTCGAGTGAAGTGCTCATAGACAGTTGTCTGAAGGCTCGTCAAGCACAAAGAGTGAGCTTAGGAAGACTTGTTTCAAGTTTGAAGCTCAGGAGGAACAGTGCCTTTGCTCATAGAGTAGCAACAAAGAAGAGTGTGAAGGTCAAGAAAACCCTTTGAGGTTTCAGAGTTGTTGAATCTCAGGAGGGACAACGTTTTCCAGAACACAGGCGAGACCCTAAGGTCACAGGGTTCGCAGAGGAAGCAAAGGCCGAGGTCTTTGATACTTCGAAAATATTCCAAGGAGAAGGAAGAGAGCACAATCTCAGGAGAACAACAACTGCCATTGGATCGAGGAGAGTAAAATATCTGGATCATTGAAGTCTATGTCCAGACGCGCGCAGGAGAGAGCAGAAACGGACGGTGGAGACACTTTGTGAAGGAAGTGTCGAATAGTCGATAGTCGTCGGATCTTGCAGAGTTGCAACGTGGTTAGAGATCAGGGAGATCCTGAAAAAGGTATGAGCCATCGTGTCAAGGTAAGCTCACAACCGTCGATCTCGAAGAAGGAAAAATCTTGAAACTCGGGACCTCGTGAACTCGGAGGATCGCGAAGGAGGAGCACGAGGGTTCAACACTCAAACTCGCGATATCATGAGTTACGAGAAGCACTAGCACTTAGCCCTAGCCGATGGTTATGTGCAGAAGGTGCTAATAGGAAGGAGCCTAACTGTATCGCATCTTGCATATCGGAGGTTTGGAGAAAGAGGAGTCGAGAGCTTCGACTCACGAACTTGTGAGATCGCAAGTTATGAAAAGTGCCTTTGGGTATAGGCCTTGGTCATAGCATTTTGGTTGCTTGGAGGAGGTGAAGCTCGCACCTTGTGTCGGTTCACATAGGTGGGGTTTCTGAAGGACCTGTGGATCGGATTCATGGGGTTCTAGTGAGGCCCGAAAGAACTATTTTGGTTCTGCGGATTCGAAGGAAGAAACGATCCTGAGCGGATCTTGGCCCGAGGGTAGGAGGTCTACGTCAATTGTGGTATCAGAGCTTGATTTTGTCTATATATTCTAGGCAGAGGGAGATAGGTAAAAGGAAGACAGAGTGTTGAAACTCTATGAAGGTTGTTGCAGGTTTCGTAGCAATCAGAAAGCAATCAGGAGGACTGTAGGAAAGGCTAGAAGCACTCACGGTTGCAGAGTGACAGCAACAAGTTTGCCAAGAGGACATACAGGAACAAGAAGATGGCTACTGAAGGCCATGGACATGGAAAGAAGAACCATCAGTAGCAGTTGAGCAAGGCTGAGATGGACAAATAACTCACCGAGATAAGAGCGAGGATGGAGAAGCTTGCATTTCGAATGCAGCAGGATGCAAAAGCACGATGGGTATATGAATGGCCTATGAAAACAAAGGTGAAGTGGCCAGTAAAAGAATTGTTGGCCAGAAGGCAGTGAAGACTTTTAAGAGGATGGATGAGGCATGTTGAATGCCTCAGAGGTGAACAGGAAATGGTTCACATCTGTGAACCAGAAGTTGGAGAAACCCTCAATAATGAGGAAGAGAGATCAATTGCAGATCTCAGAGACTGTCAGGTGAGCAGTGAGGAATTTTCAATTTGTTAGGTGGGCAATAAGAAGAGGTCCTAGGTTGATCTCAAAGACTACGAGGAGGGCAGAACAGAAAATTTAGGTTGCCAGGAAGGCAATGAGATGAGATCATTGGAGGATCTCATAGACTGCTAGGTGGGCAAGGAGGAGGAGATGAGACTGTCTGAAAGTCTCATGAACTCAGGGATGAGTTTGGATCAGCGAGAGGAGCTGACAAAAAATATGAACTCAGAGGTGAATTCATCTCAGTGAGGACAGTTGACAAAGAATGAAGATCAGAAGAGAATTATGATGATTGTGGGAATTGAAGTATTCCTACCAAGCAAACAGGTTGAGACAAGAGCCTGTGTTGTAGATACAACAGCAGCAGAAGAAGGACAGCCAACAAAGACTGTCAAAATGGAGGAAGAAATCGAGCAGACACTGATGTTTTTCCAAGAAGAAGGAGATGAGCATTTAAAAGAATGGCTTAAAACATTCAGCCAGGAAGCTGGAAAGGATATACCTACAGCATTGGAGCTTGCAGTAGAAGAAGAAGAGGAGGAAGTAGACAACATGGATTTTACTGATCTGTGTGAAGAATTGGAAGCCCTGGAGAAAAGGGTGAAGGTGCAGGGCATGCACATCCAACAGATCAGGTTGGAGACAGATGGAGGAGCATATAAGCCTGGGGAGAAGCTGGAGGAAGCTAGAGATGCACCAGTATGAGAACTGGTAGAAGAAAGTCTGTCAGGGAAGGCGACTGAACAACAAGTCAGTCAAGAAGAGACTGCAGAACTAGAATTTTGCGGTAGAGTAGCAAGTTGAGGGCACAGAGAAGGAAAACAGCATGGGAGATCTAGTTGATTGACCCATTTGCAGGGAAGAAGTGCGACTGAGGAGATTGCAAGGACAAAGCCAGCCATTGGAGCAGCTGGACGAGGAGATCGGTCAAATTAGAAGGATGATGTCGAGGTCAGCAAAAGAAGCTTCCAGCGAAGAGAATCAAAGTAGAGGAAGACCTGCAAGAGTAGCAGGGCAGCAGATGCAGCAGCAACAACAAAGCAGAGGAGTGAATGGACAGCTCCAAAGAACTGTTTGGGATCAGGGCGGATTTCGACAACCAGGTTGGGAAGCTCATGAGCAGGAGCTCAAGAATTTTTCACAGTGGAGGAGTATGATGCAGGAGCATCGCTCCAATACAACAATGCACCATCCAGCCAGTGCATCAGTGCGCATTCGATGGAGGAGAGAGGCACAACCCCCTCGGGTTTTTCAAATTTTGAATTTGAATTAAATGTTTGTAAGGCCGGTAGAGCCAAATCCATGCGTGTGCACAAGATGTAGATAAGGATGACTTAAATGGTTGTAAGGCTAAGATATAGATCTGATTCAGACTAGACATCCATTCATTGTGATTGAATGCGAGTTAATGAGAGTTGGTGAGGATGGAGGGAAGAGCTCAAAGATCCCCCTCATGTAAAAGATCTTAGATCTTCTTGGTATCATCATAGAGAGAGCTCTGCGAGAGCAGAGAGAAGAGAGAATTGAGACTCAGTTGTAGTCCAGTCTTTGTAACCTTGTACAGGCATTCATATAAATACAAACAGAGCAGTTTTTCCTTCATGTTGTTGTTCATGTGCTTGTGAGTTCATGAATGAATTTCTTTATGTTCTTATGATATGTTGTAGATGTATGTTACATGTGCATTTGCAGGGATAGATAGATCTTGTTATCTGTTGAGTTCTTTGATTCTAGGTCTGGGTTCTTTGTGGCTTCATGAAAGAATGCATGATAGAATACTACGAGTTCTGTAAGCCAGTGCATAGACTGCACTTCTGAATTCTGCGGAATTTGGATAGATTTGTGCCAAGAGGGTGCACCAGAGGAATTCATTGACTCAGGGAAAAGCCTCAAGGTTGTTGAACACCTTGGAGGTGAGAACTGTGTAGAGGGAGGCATAGAGAGAAGACAGAATTTCTGAGAATTTCTGTAGAGCTCTGTTAGGAGGGCATTGAGAAGGTACAAAGAGTGCACGGAGGAACTCTTATCTGAGTTCAAAAGAAGGAGAAGTGTCACAGGAGAATACCTTCACAGGGTTACTGAACACCCTGCAGGCTTAGCAAGGATTGCTTGAGCAGAAAGTTGCCAGAGGGCATTTCCATCCCTTTAAGGAGAGAAAGGGATAGAGACCATTGAGGTCTGAGTAGTTGAAGCTCAAGGAGGACAAATACCTGTGCAAGGAGTGCACCAGGCCAACACTCGAGTGAAGTGTTGATAGACAGCCATCTGAAGGCTCGTCAAGCACAAAGAGTGAGCTCAAGAAGACTTGTTTCAAGTCTGAAGCTCGGGAGGAACATTGCCTTTGCACATAGAGTAGGAACAAAGAGGAGTGTGAAGGTCAAGAAAACCCTTTGAGGGTTCATAGTTGTTGAAGCTCAGAAGAGACAACGTTTTCCAGAACACAAGCGAGACCCTAAGGTCACAGACTTCACAGAGGAAGAAAAGGCCGAGGTCTTTGATACTTCGGAAATCTTCCAAGGAGAAGGAAGAGAGCACAATCTCAGGAGAACAACATTTGTCATCGGATCGAGGAGAGGAAAAAATCTAGATCGTCTAATTCTACGTCCAGACGAGCGCAGGAGAGAGAAAAAACGGACGGTGGAGACACTTTGTGAAGGAAGTTTCGAATAGTTGATAGTCATCGGATCTTCCAGAGTTGAAAGGTGGTTAGAGGTTGGCGAGATCCTCAAAAAGGTATGAGCTATTGGGTCGATGTAAGCTCACTGTCGTCGATCTCGAAGAAGGTGAAATATAGAAACTCGGGACCTCGTGAACTCGGAGGATCATAAAGGAGGAGCATGAGGGTTCGACACTCGAACTCACAAGATCACGAGTTGCGAGAAGCGCTATCACTTAGCCCTATCCAGTGGTTATGTGCGGAAGGAACTAACAGGAGGGAGCCTAACTGTATTGCATCTCGCATATCAGAGGTTTGGAGAAAGAGGAGTCGAGAGCTTCAACTCATGAACTCGTGAGATCGCGAGTTGTGAAAAGTGCCTTTGGGTATAGGCCTTGGTCATAGGGTTGTGGTTGCTTGGAGGAGGTGAAGCTCTGACCTTGTGCCGGTTCACATAGATGGGGTTTCTAGAGGACCTGTGGATCAGATTCGTGGGGTTCCAGTGAGGCCCGAAAGAGTTATTCCGGTTCTATAGATTCGAAGGAAGAAACGATCCTGAGCGGATCTTTGCTCGAGGGTCGGGGGTCTACGTCACCTACTAAGGTCACAAAGATAGGGAATATGATCATATCACGAAAAAGGTTCTTACGTCGAGCTACAATGCATGATACTAATATCAAAAAATAACGAGAATACATTGAGTGACAACACGACAAGAACCTACATCCATGAAGCTCAATGGGTCTTTAGCTTGGGTTTTTGAAGAGAGGGGAGGTTGAAAGAAAAACTGGGTAGAGACCAATCTAAAGAGGCTCAAGGATAGGCCTGCAGGAAAGGTGGATACAATAGCCTTGGAAGCTTCAGACCTTAGGTAAACTGTAATCCAAGTTAATTTCCTTCCCGATAAAGGGTATCCTAGTAAGGATCTGTTGAAATTACTAAGACAACTGAGAGGGGGGGTGAATCATTTGTTACTATGCTTAAACAATATTAATTCAATTAAACCATTTTTAATCTTTCTCCAAGTGACCATCAATATTATACTACATATGGACAACATAAATAATGAGCATCACTCACACATAAGATATACACGAAGATATATTTTCATGAGGAAACCCATAAAGGGAGAAAACCTCCTCTTCTTTGAAATGATAGGCAGTCTTTTAAGTTATGTACATCATCTATAATTGAGTACCAACTCAATGTGAGGCTACTACCTCTGTTTTACAAGCTCCAACTTGTTTGAGAGCACCAACTCTCTGGTTTCTCTAGCACCCACTAGAAGGAAGCAACAACTCCCTAACTATTCCAACACCAACTTCCAGTCACACAGGCACCAACCTGTATAACAGAAAACAAATGTTCTCTCTTGCACCACCCTACCACCTTGGTTTTTCTGGATGCAACTAGATGGAAGCTACAACTCCCTATGTTCAAGAACCCACTTGAACCTCTGAGGAAAATAGTCCTCCCTAGCACCAACCTACCTCCCTGATTATAAATAAATCATTGAGTAACCTACAACACAGATAAATCGATTCTTACCACTTCTTCTTTGTTCTGTAAATCTGATTTGCTTTTGATTGTTCTACAATTCTTCTCTTCCTCTATCTGTTTTGCACTTTTTCTCTTGCTTATGTCTATTCCTCATTTGTTACTCATCTCTGAGTTTTATCTCACACTACACATATTGTCGGTCTCACACTGCGCATACTGTAATTTTCCCTTTCTTACAATTCAACTAATTTTTCATTCAGAACGACCAACATTGCATAGTTGTCTCATATCTTCTTTTATTCACACATGCCTTAGCAACTGAATCATCAACCGATCAAGAATCATGAATCATTTTTTCTAACAGAATCATAACTGATCAATTAACTGTGAGTTGAAACAGTAGCCCTCCAATCATATTTGAATTCACCTGCACCGTTGGATTACAAGAAACAAAATGTCTTTCGCATTTCGTATTTTGGCAATTCGCGATTTCGCATGTCACGAATTCCTATTGCGAAGCATCTCGACTCTCCAAGTCGCGATCCCCGAAATGGATCAAGATCAACGGTCCACAAAACTTCATAATCTGATCCCTTCTTTTCCGAATCGAATGGCTGATGGGATTTCAACATTTTTCCCTTCGAGTCTTCACATTTCGGCATTTCGTGATTCCCGACGATCCCTGAAACTCCTTGTCTCAATTTTTCATTTCGTCAATTCTTGTGATGAGATATCTTGACGCTCCATGTCGCAATCCCCGAAACTCCGAAACTCCATGTCGCAATCCCCGAAACTCCATGTCGCAATTTCGCATTTCGGCATTTTGCGATTTATGTGGTAAAGTGTTTTGACACTCCAACTCCCGGTAACCAAAACCTACACCAAAAGGTGTTTTTCACATTTTGGCATTTCATCATTCCTGTGGTGAAGTGTTTCAACACTCCATCTCTCGGTATCCAGAACTCCAAAATTGAGTTATTTCCCAGTCTGCGAAACTCTTTGTTGATGTGCCTGTTTTGGGATTTCGGCGTTTCACATTTTGTGATGAAGAGTCTCGACTCTTGACTCCTCCAATTCCCGATATCTGGAACTCCGAAATGGAGTTATTTTCCGGTCTACGAAACTCTTTGTTGATGTGCCTGTTTCGGGATTTCGGTGTTTTGCATTTTGCGACTTCGATACTCCTGTGATGAAGAGTCTCGACTCTTGACTCCTCCAATTCCTGGTATCCGGAACTCCGAAATGGAGTTATTTCCCGGTCTGTGAAACTCTTTGTTGATGTGCCTGTTTTGGGATTTCGACATTTCACATTTCGCGACTTTAGGACTCCTGTGATGAAGAGTCTCGACTCTTGACTCCTCCAACTCCCGGTATCTGAAATTCCAATTTCCTGGTCTGGGAAACTCCAAAATGGAGTCTTTGACATGCTCTGATCTATTGCATTTCGGGATTTTCTGTTGTGAGTTGCTTCCTTGACTCCTAAATTTTACGGTTCTGATCTTACCATGCGATCATTGTTGCATTGCTGGTCTTTCCACTTTCTATTGTTCATCATCGTTAGGATGAGCTTGCCATCAATGACAAATAAATACTCTACCTTATGTCTGCCCGTAATAAATATGCCAACAATCTCCCCCTTTGGCATTGATGGAAACCTCTTGAAGAACATCCAACTATACCACTGTAGCATCCTTGAAATTACCAGTAGCATCCTTGAAATTACCACACTTTCTCCCCCTTTGACATCAATGTCAAAGAAGAAACATGCTCCCCCTGAGTTGTTGCAGTACATACTCCCCCTGTCAACTATGAGCAGCTTAGAAATACAACAGATATTCAATAAGTACTCCCCCTGACCAGGTGAACAGATTATACGAAAAAAATTATAACCCACAACTTTTGACAAAGATATCCAAAAAGGGTCGCTTCTAACGATTTAGTAAAGATATCAACTATATGTTCTGTGGAAGGAATATAATTCATCTGAACAATTCTATTTGTAACTTGTTCTCTAAGAAAATGGTATTTTATTGGCATGTGCTTATATTTTGAATGAAGAAAAGGATTCTTAGAGACTCTGATGGCACTAGTGTTATCACAATGAAGTGGAATGGGATCAGTGTAAGTTACCTTCAAATCTACAAGATTTTATATCATCCATAAAATCTGAGTGCAGCAGGTAGCAGCAGCAATGTACTCTACTTATGTACTTGATAAGGAAATAGATCCTTTCTTTTTACTAAGCCATGCTACTAATGAGTCTCCCAGGAAGAATGCTTCTCCATTGGTGTTTTTTCTCTCATCAACACAGTTTTCCCAATCTGCATCTGAATAAGCAGTTAACTGAAAATTCTGATTTCTGGGATACCATAGACCATTAAGTCAGTGTTCCCTTCAAGTATTTGAACATCCTTGTGACAACTACCAAATGACTTTGTTTAGGAGAAGACTGATAGCGATCTACCATTCCAATAGCTTGCATTATATTAGGACGGGATGTTGTGATGTACAGAAGACTGCCTATCATTTCTTCAACATCTCTTTCAAATATTTTTCTTGAGAGATAAATATTCCTGTAGAACTCTGATTTACTTGTAAACCAAGAAAATATGACAGTTCTCCTATCATGGACATCTCAAATTCTATTTTCATAGAGTTAGCAAACCACTAGACAGATGATTCATTAGTACAGCCAAAAGTAATATCATCTACATAAACCAAAACAACTAGTAAATTATCACCTTCAGACTTAATGTAGAGGTTGTTGTCAACAGTACCTTTCTTGAATCCTTTGTCTTGTAAAAATTTGTCCAGTCTATAATACCAAGCTCGTGGTGCTTGTTTCAGTCCATATAAGGCCTTCTTTAGTTTTCAAACATAATTAGGATTATCTATCAATGAGAATCCTTCAGGTTGCTCCATATATACTTCTTCCTCTAGATCTCTATTAAGAAATTTTGACTTAACATCCATCTAATAAACTTTAAAGTTCTTATGACATGAATAAGTAAGAAACATTATGATGGCTTCCAATCTTGCCACTGGTGCAAAAGTTTCATCAAAGTCCTAACCTTCAACTTGTGCATACCCTTTACAAATCAATCTGGCTTTATATCTAACAACTTGTCATTTTTCATTCATTTTATTCTTGAACACCCATTTGGAACCTATTACATTCTTATCTTCAAGTCTAGGGACAAGCTCCCAAGTATTGTTCTTCTCAATCTGATCAAGCTCTTCATTCATTGCTTTAACCCAATCATCATGATGGCTGGCTTCATAAAAAAAAATTAGGTTCAGTCGTAGATAAAAAAAAAAAAACATGAGATTGTTCTGAGTCTTTAATTAATCTCCTTCTTGTCTGAACTCCTTTAATTATATCTCCAATTATCTTATTTTCAGGATGATTATTTCTAACAATTCTAAGAGGTGATTTTGCTTCTTTCTGCTGATTTGTGTCAACTTAAGTATTCGTATCTTCATCTGATTCATATTCTTCCCTTTCTGATCCTTGGACCTGTTCATCTTCATCTTCAACTATATCTTATGTGCTTGGTTCAACACTGCTTACATTTCTGACCGAGATTTCTTCATCAACTTTTATGTCCATACAATCAACCAGTTTATGCAGTCCATTATTGTAACATCTGTACCCTTTACTATTTGTAGCATAACCCAAGAAGATACCTTCATCAGCCCTGTCATCATATTTGCCAATATTTTCATCATTGTTCTTGATATAACATTTACTCCCAAAGACTTTAAAATGCTTGATTGA
>ML826352.1:0-31548 GCA_009831015.1 Picea engelmannii | reverse complement strand
TGAGAGGGGGGGTGAATCAGTCGTTACTGTGCTTAAACAATATTAATTCAATTAAACCAATTTTAATCTTTCTCCAAGTGACCATCAATATTATACTACATATGGACAACATAAATAATGAGCATCACTCACACATAAGATATACACAGAGACATATTTTCACGAGGAAACCCATAGAGGGAGAAAACCTCTTCTTCTTCGAAATGATAGGCAATCTTTTAAGTTCTGTACATCGTCTATAATTGAGCACCAACTCAATGTGAGGCTACTACCTCTGTTTTACAAGCTCCAACTTGTTTGAGAGCACCAACTCTCTAGTTTCTCTAGCACCCACTAGAAGGAAGCAACAACTCCCTAATTGTTTCAGCACCAACTAGATGGAAGCACCAACTTCCAGTCACACAGGCACCAACTTGTATAACAGAAAACAACTATTCTCCCTTGCACCACCCTACCACCCTGGTTTTTCTGGTTACAACCAGATGGAAGCTACAACTCCCTGTCTTCAAGCACCCACTTGAACCTCTGAGGACAACAGTTCTCCCTAGCACCACCCTACCTCCCTGATTCTAAATAAATGATTGAATAACCTACAACACAGATAAATCGATTCTTACCACTTCTTATCTATTCTATAAATCTAGTCTGCTTTTGACTATTCTGCAATTCTTCTCTTCCTCTGTCTGTTCTGCACTTCTGCTCTTGCTTCTGTCTATTCCTCATCTGTTACTCATCTTTGAGTTTTATCTCACACTGTGCATATTGTCAGTCTCACACTGTGCATATTGTAATTTTCCCTTTCTTATAGTTCAACCAATTTTTCATTTAGAACGACCAACATTGCACAGTCGTCTCATATCTTATTTTATTCACACACGCCTCAGCAACTGAATCGCCAACCGATCAAGAATCATGAATCAGTTTTGCTAACTGAATCGTAACTGATCAATTAATTGTGAGGTGAAACAGTAGCCCTCCGATCATATTTGAATTCACCTGCACCATTGGATTACAAGCAACAAAATGTCTTTCGCATTTCATATTTCGGCAATTCGTGATTTCGCATGTCACGAATTCCTGTTGCGAAGCATCTCTACTCTCCAAGTCATGATCCCCGAAATGGATCCAGATCAACGGTCCACAAAACTTCATAATCTGATCCCTTTTTTTTCTAATCGAACGGCTGACGGGATTTTGGCATTTTTCCCTTCGAGTCTTCAAGACTCACAATAGTCCCTTTTGGCATTTTGCGATTTCACATGTCGTGAATTCATGAAACTCCATGTTGCAATCCCCAAAACTCCATGTCGCAATTTCTCATTTCAACATTTCACGATTTCGGCAATTCTTGTGATGAGATATCTTGACGCTCCATGTCGCAATCCCTGAAACTCAGAAACTCCATGTCACGATTTCGCATTTTGGTATTCACGATTTCTATGGTGAAGTGTTTCGACACTCCAACTCCCGGTAACCAAAACCTACACCAAAAGGTGTTTTTTTCATTTCAGAATTTCGGCATTCCTGTGGTGAAGTGTTTCGACACTCCAACTCCTGGTATCCGAAACTCCGAAATGGAGTGATTTCCGTGTCTGCAAAATTCTTTGTTGATGTGCCTGTTTTGGGATTTCGGCGTTTCGAATTTCATGACTTTGGGACTCCTGTGATGAAGAGTATCAACTCTTGACTCCTCTAATTCCCGATATACAGAACTCCAAAATGGATTTATTTCCCGGTCTGCAAAACTCTTTGTTGATATCTTTGTTTCAGGATTTTGACATTTCACATTTCGTGACTTTGGGACTCCTATGACGAAGAGTCTCGATTCTTGACTCCTCCAATTCCCGGTATCCGAAACTCTGAAATGGAGTTATTTCAACTCTCGATATCCAAAACTCCGATTTCTCGGTCTACGAAAATCTGAAATGAAGTCTTTGACATACTCTGATCTATCGCATTTCAGGATTTTCTGTCGTGAGTTGTTTCCTTGACTCCTAGAGTTTACGGTTCTGATCTTTCCATGCAATCATCGTTGCGTTGTTGGTCTTGCCACTTTCTCTTGTTCATCATCGTCGGGCTGATCTTGCCATCAATGACAAACAAATACTCTGCCTTTTGTTTTCCCGTAATAAATATGCCAACGGGATCAAGGTCAAGGTTCTGTATAAAGATCAATGTATTCCCCCACATGCATCTCAAGGATAGAGAAATCATGTAAATGAAGTGGCCTTACGAACCTGCTGCTTCAAAAAAAAAAATGAGATCATTCATGTGATTAAAAGGAGACTTGCCAATATTCCATAAATATTATATTCCCTTCCCTGAATAAAAATTATAAATGGGTTTTGGGTCTATTCAACGATAACTATGGTGGTTGTAGATAATTGTCCTAAAAAAATGCATGTGCCAAGTGTTAGCACTAGAAGTCACACCTAGATTGTTGTAGGTGTAATCCTATTACCCATCAGAGTATAAATGGATTAAATTGGTTTGAGTAGGTGGATCAACAATACTGGGAAAGAAAGGGAGAGGGAAGCAAAATGTCTGCAGAGGCATTCCATTGGGCATGGATTCATAACATCCTACAGATCAAAGGAAATCAAACTATATATCAGACAAAAGGGATATATAATGATGAATAGAAGCATAGTGAATAATACAAAAGGAAGAACATCCATTGTAAAGAGATCATGTCTGCAATAGATAAATATTTCTTAAACAGTGAACAATGATTTAATGGGCAAGCTATAGTAGATCCTTTGTTGTTCATGAATCCATCAATCAATGGCAGCTATGATCCTCAAAACCTACAATATAATCAAGCAAGAAGATAAAAAAGAAATGAGAAAAAAAATAATACCATCTTATAACAACTATCATGAATCTTTAATGGTAGAAAATGTCATTACAAATAGGCTCATGTGCTTACAAATGAGCAACTAAATTTCTCCTCCAACTCTCTCCTCTCTTGGCTCATGAATACAACTCTTTCCTTATCAAAATACACTTTTAAATATAGTGACTGATCTCTATCTACCCTAAGGAGGTTGAAACCAAGAAGATACATAGGATCCTCCTCCATTTAGGAGTCTTGTTACAAAAGATTCCAACAAAAACCTAACAAATTCCTATTTTGGGGATCTTGTCTATTGTGATAAATGCCTTTTGAAACAGATCATGTTGCTTGATCTTGAGATGGAACGCATGTCCCTCATGTCCAAATAAATCCTAGGAGACCATTTGAACCTTCCCTGATAGTTGGTAGCCTTCTCATAGCTCGAATTTGTCAAATTGTTAGAGTTCGTAGTGCCTTTGACAACATGTGTTGCGAACTTTCATGTAGGTGATGTTTTAATCTTTTATCAAAAAATACAAAATGGGTTAGGCTGATTTTTTTTCAGTAGGTCAAAAACATCATTTTTTCCTCCACACAAAATTTCAGAGGAACTCATATTGGTATTCAAAATTTATGATCAAAATGATCCTCTATTGTGTGCTAATGCTCACAAACTATTATAAATTACCAATTCGCAACGCCATTGAATCCAAGCAATGTGAACTTTCATGTAGCATTCTGTTTCACTTTTTCAAAGCTTCAACACCTCAAAAATTGTACCATGAGTCCAAATATGCTGCAAAAACTTCATAATATTGATATATAACTGGAGGAAAACCAAAATTGTTAGTTATGGTTTAAACTCATGGCCAATTCTTCTTGCCAATAACAGGTTTTCAGCAGCATAGATATTAGTTTGAAGAACTTAATGAAGTATGCAATCCAATCTTGGTTCTACAACTGATCAACCATACACCTCGGGTCTAATAAGGGTATCGTTCAATTGCTTTAAGATTACACTTCAAAATGATGCAGAAAAGGAGGGTTTGAACAGTTCATAGTGCTAGTGTATAAAGAAACACAAACCCCTCTTTCAATCCTTTGAACAATGTGAAGACCATCAAGGAGTACCTAATGAACATGGTTTATTTTGATGTATGTAAACTTGATTTGGTCTATCAGCAATCTATCCAATCTCAACGATCATTTTTATCTAGTTTGTAGTGCCAGTCTGCAGTGTCAGTTCGCAATGCCAAGTTTGCAATGTCAAATTCAAAATCAATGGCGCACTTCAAGGAGACTGTTAGAAATTCTAAGACATGATCCTTGAAAAAAAAATTAAATGAGGGCACTGAAAATCATAAAATCTCCTTTGACACGTTTCTTAACTGCAATGATGACAAATGAATTCTTGAGGTACTTATGAGTACGCTGCGAACTCTCATGGTCAGTTGGCAGCAAATACATATGACTTTGACTTGACATCTAAACATTTGGATGGTGACAAAGGAAAACTTGTGTACAACTTGGAGGCATGACATGTCATGGTGATGATTTTAAGACCAATAGTGTGACTCATAAAGACCATTTAACCTTTTCATGATGACTAATATTACGAGATAAAGACTTTAAACCAAGGCTAAACATAACTTTGATTATTCAAATCAAAAATTTGAGTTATTCCAACAAAACGACACAAAACCTAAGACCTATAAAACCCTATGACTCCAAAAAAACAAAACCAAAGTGTTTTTGACACCCCTACAAAAATTCCCTGTGCTAACATCTGGCTCCACAGGGGATGGAAACCTCCCTGGGAGGCTCCAATAACATACAGTTCTAGTGATTTATCCATTGGGAAAGGATCCATTATTGTTGATATACTACAAAGCAATAAATTAAAAGAAACAAAAATTCTCGTACGATGATCTTATTTCCCTACTTCTAACCTGATCTCTAAGATGCTTGATCAGGTGACATCAAAAATACAATGAAACCATGAAAGGACATTGTCTATTGATTGAATTCCTTACATAACCCTTATTAATGGAAATTCAAATTGAAAATTAAATCCAATATGAAAACTCATCCACTTTGAAGAACCAATTCCACTGACTGATTGTAGGTAACTCATAAAGGTCTCTTTCTCTGATGTTTCCAACAGAAATGCAAAAGGATCTTGAAGCATATGTGTGAATATCACTTGTTGATCAATAAAAAGGAAAGGACAGCATGTGTCTATAGTTCCTTCTTGTTCACAAGTATGTAGTAACGTACAAGCTTCTTTCTTCACCGTATCCTTTTCTTCAAATGTTGATTTTTCTTGTTCTAAGTTTTCAAATGCAAGATCATTCTCGGAACAAAAGGAAACAATATGATTATTTTCCTTATCATGCATTTCAACATCAATAAAATTATCCATATATATAACCATAGGATCACTACGAACATGGAAATGTTGTTGTTGACTTATAATGTTATCCTTATGTTCCAAAAAACTTGTGTGATTTTGCAACTCAACACTTTCTTCTCTATAAGAAACTTCAAATTTTTCTTTCAAAATCATAAGGTAAATGACTTACCTCCAACTAAGTCACAATTTTCCCTATGAGAGAGGTCATAACTGTCATAAATGGTCTCATTGTTTTCATAAGACTGTTGAAAAGAATCTTTTTCTGGATGAAAGGATATTTCTGATATTTTTTGGAAATCAGCCTCATCATAGTTATTGTACTCATCATATACAGGTAAACAAAAGGCTTCTTGAAACCACAAAGCAACATCCCCAACCAAATATTTGGAAAATAACCTCATAAAAATATCCTCGTGCATGATTTCCAAATTGTCAATGACATTATGAAAATCTCCCAAATGCTTCTCAGCTATGATATGATATTCTCCAACAAAAAGACACAGATATTCTAAAAACTTGGGAGGGTAAGGATGAAGATTACATGGCAGCTTTAAAGGTTTGAAATTTTTTTCTCTTTTTCTAGACTAAACATCAGTAGGCTGAAAGAGAGGTTTAGTGGATTGATTGAAAATTCCAACAGTGGTGGTAGAATATGTTACTATTATCAGAGAATTTGGTGAATCAGTTGTATCATTCACATGGTTACAGGGCTGATCATGTTCAGGAAGGATTTGAATATAAAAATTGTTCTCATATGTTTCAGATGAAGGACTAGGGTCAACATCAACTATGTAAGAAGAATGTAGATCTTCTTCTTTCAAATAGGGATATACAGTAGTAGGTTTATGGTCATCGGAATAAACAAAGAAAAGGATGATTCTCCTGATATATGAATGAAAGTACAAGAAAGAACTGATAAAAAATAATATGAGTTCTTGAAGGAAACTAATATCATGATACTTGGACTTCATGTGTCTTCCTTCCATTTTCTATTTGAGCTCATTCATCAATGAAGTCTTGTAACTTGATTTGAAACACCAACAAGTTCTTTAAATGTGTGGAGTCTCCATGGTGAAAAAATGCAGTCTTTCCTGTCACCAATCCTTTCTCACCATCAATAACTGGTAGTAATCTATGTCATACATCCCGGGGAAGATCTTCAACTTTGTCCCCAACGACAGCGCCAAAAATGCTAGCACTAGAAGTCACACATAGACTTTTGTAGGTGTAAGCCTAGTACCCATCAGAGTATAAATGGATTAAATTGGTTTGAGTAGGTGGATCAGCAAGACTGGAAAAGAAAGGGAGAGGGTAGAAAAATGTCTGCAGAGGCATTCCATTGGGCATGGATTCATAACATCCTTTAGATCAAAGGAAATCAAATTGTATATCAGAAAAAAGGGATATATAATGATGAGTAGAAGCATAGTGAATATTTCAAAAGGAATAACAGCAATTGTACATAGATCCTTTCTACAACAGATAAAGATTTCTTAAACAATGAACAATGATTTAATGGGCAAGCTACAACAGATCCTTTGTTGTTCATGAATCCATCAATCAATGGCAGCTATGATCCTCAAAACCTGCAATATATTCAAGCAATAATATAACAAAAAAATTGGAAAACAATTAAGACCATATGATAACAACTCTCATGAATCTTTAATGGCATAAAATGTCATTACAAATAGGCCCTCGGGCTTACAAATGAGAAACTAAACTGCTCCTCCAGCTCTCTCCTCTCTTGCCTCATGAATACAACTATTTCCTTATAAAAATCCACTTTCATATGTAGTGAATGATATATATATACCCTAAGGAGGTATAAAGCAAGGAGATACATAGGATCCTCATCCATTTAGGATTTTTGTTACAAAAGATTCCAACAAAAACCTAACAAAATCCTATTTTTTGGGATCTTGTCTATTGTGATAAATTCCTTTTGAAACAAGGCATGTTGCTTGATATGGAGATGGAACGTATGTCCCTCGTGTTCAAATAACTCCTAGGAGACCATTCGAACCTTCCTTGATAGCTGGAAGCCTTCCCATAGCTCGAATTTTTCAGACTATTAGAGTTCATAGTGCCTTTGACAACATCTGTTGCGAACTTTCTTGTAGGTGATTTTTTTAGCTTTTCTCCAAAAATATGAAATGGGTTGGCTTGATTTTTTTTCAACATGTCAAAAACATAATTTTTTTCCTCCACACCAAATTTAATAGGATTCAAAAGTTATGATCCAAACAATCCTATGTTGTGTGCTAATGCTTACAAACTGTCATAAATTACCAATTCACAGCACCAGTGAGTCCAGGCGCTGTGAACTTTCCTGTAGTAGCCTGTTTCACTTTTTCAAAGATTCAACACCTCAAAACTTGTACCAGGAGTCCAAATATACTGCAAAAACTTCATAATCTTGATATATAACTCGAGGAAAACCAAAACTGTTAATTATGGTTTAAACTCATGGCCAATTATTCTTGCTAATAACAAGTTTTCAGCAGCATAGATATCAGTTTGCAGCACTTAATGAAGTATGAAATTCAATCTTGTTTCTACAACTGATCAACCATATACCTCAGGCCTGATAAGGGTATCATTTAATTGATTTAAGAGTACACTTCAAAATGATGCAGAAAAAGAGGGTTTGAACAGTTCGCAACACCAGTGTATAAAGCAACACAAACCCCTCTTTCAATCCTTTGAAGAGTGTGAAGACCATAAAGAAGTACCTGATGAACCTAGTTTTGATGTTGATGCATGTAAACTTGATTTGGTCTATCAGCAAGCTATCCAACGTCAACGATCCTTTTTCAGCTAGTTTGCAGCGCCAAATTCAAAATCAATGGTGCACTTCAATGAGACTATTAGAAATTCTGAGACATAATCTTTGAAACATTAATTAAATGAGGTAACTGAAAATCATAAAATATCCTTTGACATGTTTCTTAACTACAATGATGACAAATTAATTCTTGAGGTACTCATGTGTATGATGTGAACTCTCTTGGTGAGTTGGCAGCAAATACATCTGACTTTGACTTGACATCTAAATGGTTGGATGGTGACAAAGGAAAAATTGTGTACAACTTGGAGGCATGACATGTCATGGTGATGATTTTAAGACCAAGAGTGTGACTCATAAGGACCATGTAACCCTATCATGATGACTAATTTTACAACATAAAGAGTCTAAACCAAGGATATACATAACTTTTCTTATTCAAATAAAAAATTTGAGTTATGCCAAAAAAAAGGCACAAAACCTAAGACCTATAAAACCCTATGACTCCAAAAAAACAAAACCAAAGTGTTTTTGACACCCCTACAATTCTATGTGTTAACATCAAGTATCAAACTCAAAGAGGGATTGGTGATTTTGTCACTGAAACTTAGATATCTAAACATAAGGGTATGATCAACATGCGAAAGCATAAATATGAAGACATTAAGCACAACATGTAAGAAAGAGAATGCAAGATTTGAATTATCCTATCAGGAATATCATTAACAACAAACTCATTCAAGACAATGATCAATCAAGATCAAACGACCCAACTTCCTCAAGGTAGACAAATAATTAACATTAGGTTCAAGCAGTAGAGGATTAGGCATTAGGGATGAAATTTTAGTATGGGGCCCCTTTCCTTTCGCTTGTAAAAGAAAAAGTAAAGGGATTTGTTGTCACCTAAACACTTGGCGACACACTAGAAGACCATGTTATCTCTATCACTAGAGTTATAAGGCCTTTACTTCAGATATGAATTTTAAAGATAATTTGTGTTGAGATATTCAATAGTAATGAGAAGGGGGGTGAATCAGTACTAGACAGTTTGTTCTCTTTTTCTTATAAATACTACTTCAAACACTTTTGTAATTCAATTGTAGACAATCATATCATAATTAAAATGAACATATATCACAACATTAATCAACACATTCACAGTATACAGATGTTGAAGTGGAAACCCAGACTGGGAGAAAACCACTTGAAAATATTTCACCAATAAATATCAATTCATTTTTAAACAATTGTATGTGAGGACACCAATCMTCTGTAGGCACCAACCTACAATTAGATGAGGATACCAATCCTCTTTGAGCACCAACTCAATGGCTTCATGCACCAACCTTCAATTAAATGAGGAAAACAATCCTCTTGAGCACCAATTCAATGAATTCAGGCACCAACCTGCAAGATTGAAGACACCAACTCAATGACTTCAGGAACCAGGCTGCAAGAATGAAGAAACCAATATTCTTGAGCACAAACTCAATGACTTCAAGCACCAAACTACAAGAATTAAGACACCAATATTATTAAGCAGTCAATCATACTGATTATTTCTTTCGTTCAACACTTCACAAGTTTGTTTTCATGTCTTTGTTGTCACAATTATTTCATTCTACATATATATAGAAGTTCCTTGCACCTCTAAACCACCTTGAGATGTTCATATCTTCTCTTCTTCCATGCTTGTGTATCAATGGACCTGTGAGCCTCAGAATCATAGAGTTCATCTTCTCTTCAAATTCGTTCACTACTTTTCCACCACTTAGCTTGATTAGGACATACTTATTTATAGATTCCATGATTTTAGGGATTTTTACACATAACCAAAAATTAAATCCACGAGGTTGTCTCCAGATCCTCTATTCTCCATTAAATCGGGCTTAGACATTTTTTTAAAACCCTTCAAGAAATCCAGTCTTTGTTCCCTTCTATTTCATGCAAATTAGCTCACTAGTCCTCAACACTTAGCCACTGTCTGATCAAATATTCAAACAAATATCGAGCGTTGATCTAATATCCAAGAATATACATAATTTCCTCGACGCATAGGAGTCATCTAATCGTCTCTTTATTAGATTGTAACTCTCGATCTAATATCCATCATATCGAAACCAATAGGCTATCAAACCCCCGAGACCTCATCACTCAGTCACTATCGGATCATAAACTCGATTCAATCTCCATCATCAATCTATGATCATGTTCATCGATACCACCAAGCCTATTTGACTCATTGAGACATTGAAACATTCAACAACACCTTGATGCATAGCAGTTGTTCAATCATTGATCAATTATTGTTGTTGAATTTCGTAATTCTCTTCGTCGAAACCTGTCCATCTACTCCACTTCAATGGAAATTAGTACAGTGGATCCAACGATCATCTCAGTTTGAAATCAATGGATTCAATCATGTCACCCCCTCAACATGCACAATTGTTATATTTCTTATTTTAACCTATTATTGGGATGGTCAGGTGGGACCCATGGAATATCTATAGCTAAGATTGCAACTCACCTTCTTTCCAACCTATGATCTAGATTTCTCCTCATATTTCTTTTCCACGGTATCGCTACTCACTCATTAACTTCACTCTAACCATGACCTCTGGGGACGGTGGAAATCTATTAAACTCAAATCAAAGGCTCTTGTTATCTCTTGGAGTTCTTTGTTGTCAGATTACCTCGACTACACTCCACTTTGATGGTTGGCATTCATATTACTGGTCTAGATTCTCTCTGGATACAGCTCTGATATATCAAATGGCTCTTAATGACTCAGAGCTTCTTCTAACAGAGTTCCAAGACCTAAAACACTTCGACGACAAGATCCAGCCGCCCATCGAGGAAGAGGTTCAACGATGCAGATTGATGTAGATACGGCTCTTTATACAACACTCCGCTGATGAATCTAAATCGTGCATCACAGAGGAGAGACAATGGTCACAACTGATCATAGATCGGACTATCACTAATCGGAGTCCTCCTCCATTTCTGACTCTGATTTCATGAAATCCGATAGACTATGTTTGTTATTACTCATCAAAGTCCTCCTCCAACTCTGACTCTGATTGTATAAACTATGATAGACTACAATCAACGGCCATGATTTCTTCCATTTGTATAAAAAATCTCACGATTTCTTCTTGGTTTCAGGACTTAAGGACTATGACCAACAACCATAATTTCTTCCACATGTTGATCAAAGGTCACGATTTCTTTCCACATTTAAATTATCTTCTAGCTTTGATATAGATTGGTTCTCAATTTGTTAGACCAACCCAATCATCAATATGATTTCCATCACTGCCACATCCTTCAAATCAATGAAAATATACTCAACAATCTCCCCCTTTGTCATTGATGGAAACTCTATTGTTGAGTTGTTTCCCCTGTCAGTGTGTTGTTGAGACCTCTTCTTTCTTTCTTGGTTTCTGCTCCCGCTGACAGTATGCTCCTCTAGTTTTCCTTCTTTTGCTCCCCCTTACTATATACTCCTCTAGTTTTTATTCTTTCTCTCCCCCTTTGACATCAATGACAAAGGGTGCATTTATTGAGGGATTTGTTTAACCCGTATTTTTTGTCTGGGGTATTCAAATGCATCTTTAGGAAGAGGCTTGGTAAACATATCTCCAATTTGTTTCTTGGTAGGAACATACTCCAAATTGACAATTTTATCATTTACTTGTTCCCTCATGAAATGATATTTGATTGGTATATGTTTTGTCTTTGAATGCATTACTATATTCTTTGAAATGCTTATAGCACTGGTGTTGTCACATAGTATATAAATTGGATGTTTGTATTCTACCTTAATGTCTTATAGTGTTTCTTTCATCCAGAGAATTTGTGTGTAACAAGATGTTGTTGCAATGTACTCTACTTTTGTTGTGGATAAGGAGATTGAAGATTGTTTCTTGCTTAGCCAAGATACTAAATAGTTTCCCAAAAATAATTCTCCTCCACTTGTGCTCTTCCTGTCATCAACACTGTCTTCCCAAACTGCATCAATATATGTTGTTAAAGTAAATTCTTCTCCTTTTTGGTACCATAGTCCAAACTCCATTGTGCCTTTCAAGTATCTAAAAATTAGTTTGAATGTCATCACATGCGATTCTTTCGGTGAATATTTAAATATTGCAACCAATCTAATATCTTTCATAACATCAGGTCTTGATGCAGTCACATATAAAAGACTACACATCATTGATCTATACATGGTGTGATCAGCCTCTGGTGATTCATCATCCTTACTCAACTTGCAGCCTGTAATCATTGGAGTACTGACATGATTTCATTCTTCTATCTTGAACTTCTTTAACATTTCCTTGATGTATTTTGTTTGAGAAATAAATATAAATTTATTTTCCTAAGAAATTTGTAGACCTACGAAGAAGGACAACTCACCTAGCTTGGACATTTCAAATTCTTTCTACATGTCCTTTGAAAACATTTGAATCATATCATCAGAGTTTCTTCCAAATATAATATCATATACATAGACCAAAATGACAATAATATTTCCATCTTCTTCTTTGATGTAAATGTTACTTTCTACAGTTCCTCTCTTGAAACCTTATTGTTGTAAGTACTTATCAAGATTTGAGTACAAAGCTCTAGGTGCTTGCTTTAGACCATAGAGACATTTCTTCAGTTTTCACACATAATCTCGATTTTCTTATAGTTAAAGTCCCTCGGGATGCTCAATGAATACTTCCTCCTCCACATTACCATTAATAAATAGAGATTTAATGTCCATATGTTAGACTTTGATACTCTTGTAGCTTGCAAATGCTAGGAATATTATAATGGCTTCTAGTCTAGCCACTAGAGAAAAAAATTCATCAAAATCTACACCTTCAACTTGAGCATAGCCTTTACATACCATTCTTTCCTTATTTATCACTACTTTTCCATCCTCGTTTAGTTTGTTCTTAAATACCCACTTAGTGCCAATAACATTCTTGTCTTTTGGTCTAGGAACTAGCTCCCAAGTTTGGTTTTTCTCAATCTGATCTAATTCTTAATTCATAGCAGTTACCCAATTCTTATCTATGCTAGCTTCCTCTAGGTTCTTGGGTTATATTTTAGAACGAAGATACATATTTTTTTGTTCTCGTGATCTTGTCAATTGTCTTCTTGTTTCGACACCTTCATTTTTATTACTAATAATCAATTCTTTAGGGTGATACTTTTGAACATATCTTGAAGGATTCTTTGTGTCTTGTCTAGGAGCTTCCTCTTCCTCTTCCTCTTCTTCTTCATTATCATCCTCATTTTCTTCCTCTTGTTTTGTATTATAATTCTCATTATCTTCCTCGTCTTCACCAAAAATGGCTATTTTTGGTTGATCATTTGTATGCATCTTGATCCTTCCAGGATTTTCGTCATCCACTCTTACATTTTCACTTTCAATGATTTTTTCTAATCTCAGATTGAAACATATGTAAGCTTTTATTTAATAGGAGTAACCAAGGAAAATACCTTCATCTGAACTGGAGTCAAAATTTTCAAGGTTGTCATCGTCTCTCTTTATGTATCATTTTCTTCCAAAAACCTTAAGGTGTTTGACATTTGTTGGCCTGCCTTTCCATAATTCATATAAAGTTTTGTCAGTGTTGGCTCGTAGATGTTCTTTCTTTAGAATGTAGAAAATTGTGTAGACTGCATCCCTCCAAAACATATCTGATAGCTTAGCTTGATTTAGCATCATTGTAGCCATTTCTTGTATAGTCATGTTTTTCCTTTCAGCGACTTCATTTTGTTGTGGAGTTATTGTAGTTGAGAAGTGTATTATTATTCCATGATATTCACAGAATTCATCAAACTCATTTGATGTGAATTCTCCTCCATTATCTGATCTTAGGCATTTATTTCCAGTTATGTTTCATTTTCAACCAATGCTTTGAATGCTTTAAATTTCCAAAAGGATTTTGATTTATGCTTGAGAAAGGATACCCAAGTTATTCTTTTGTAATCATCAATGAGAAACATGAAGTAACAGTCACCTTGCTGACTTTGCGATTTGGTTGGCCCACGGATATTAGTGTAGATAATTTCTAATGGTCTTGATGTTGAATGTTCCTTGGTTCTAAATTTTACTCTTGTTTTCTTCCCATGTTGACAATGTTTACAAATTGGGTTTGAGGGCTTCATGATTTTTGGCATGCCTCTTACTTCCTAGTTGTTACTGACCTTAACCAAGTTGTCAAAACTTAAATTTCTCATTCTCTTATTCCATAACTAGCTTTCATCTTCATGTCCCATACAACATACTTCTCTTCCAATTTTATTTAGAATGTATACATTATTTGGAGTTTTTATTATTGTTGCTACCAATATGCTAGTATCTTCTTTACCTATTCCACATTCCTGAAAAAGAAGTGTGTTTCCCTAGTCACACATCTGGATGACACTTAGAAGGTCATGTTGCATATCTTCAACTAGAAGAAAAATTTCTACTATGGCATTCTGACTTCCAAGGTTAACTTTATCTTTCCCAATTATCTTAGCAGATTTATTATCTCCAAATGAAACACTCCCTACCTTCTCTTTATTTAGCTTAAGGGATTTTTTTTTATCACCGGTCATATTTTTTGAGCATGCATTCTCTATGTACCAATAACTTTCTTTGTCTTCAGCATGCATTGCTAAATCATATTCTTCTTGAGAACCCTTCTCTTGTTTATTTTTCCAAACTTTGGTGGTATTGTTGATAGAAGTATGTTTTTCCATAGGGGCATGTATACACCTTTTGTAATATTGAGATTTATGGCCAAGATTATTGCATTTATAACATTCAATATCATAGTTAAGTAGTGGACCAAATGATTTTATGTTTCTGTTGTTAATAGGATTTTTGAATTTGTTGTTCACATAATTATTTCTTGGAGCATTGTACATACCTCCATTTATTCTTTGATCATTCCTTGCATATACTTTGCATTTTATTGCCTTATGTCCAAAAAAGTTGCATGAAAAATAGTTACTAACAAAGAGATATTCATACCTATTCTTAGTAGGTATTCTTCATGTTATCACCTTTCTGAATTCAATCTTCCTATGAAGGATAGAAGGCTTCTTCCATTCATGGTTTTCTTCATTGGATTTCTCATCATGTTTGATGGAATTGTTCACTGCCACAACATATCTCTTGGGTTCTTCCTTGGTTTTCTGCAATGTGGAGTTGAGATTGTAACCAATTCTAGTTTTTTCAAATGGTGATCTTTGGTTATTGAGCATATTGTATAACATCATGGAAATTCTTTCAAATTTTAGACTGTTGTTCATCTCAATTGTAATTATATCAATTTCCTTTCGTAGGGAAGAATTTTCCTTTTCAAGTTTTTCACAATCTTGTTCTTTGTTCTGTAGTTGACTTTTTATTTCCTCTTCAATTTTCTTATGTTCTTCTAATTGAGATGCCAGATCAGAATTGTGTGACAATTCTTCCTTCAACTGTTTATTCTTTCTTCTAATCCTTTGTTGTTTCATATAGAGCATAGAGTAATTATCCTTCAAAATAAAAATCCACATCATCATTGTTTCCAATTTTGGGGATGCTGTCATTTTCTTCATCTTCATTGGAATCTGATTCTAGGACCATGAATAGAACATGTTCTTCAATCTCTTCATCACTTTCAGAACATTAACATTTTTTTTCTCTTTGGAATAGAGATTATTCTTTTGTTTCTCAAAATATTTTTTCCTTTGATTTTTACCCTTTCTTCTTTCATTAGGGTTAAAATCATCTTTATATTTGTAGTCCATGTTCTTGTTATGAGGACATTTGGCAGAAAAGTGTCCTACTTCACCACAATTAAAACATTTGAAGGGAAGCTTACCTTTATATTTTCTAGTTCCTTTTCGGAGCCTTCTTACAAATTTGGCTTCCTCTATATCATAATAATCATTGGAGTTGTCACTTTCTCTTTCTTTTCCTATGTTGGTCTTATTTGAGGCTTTGATTTTTTCTTATATTTTAGATATTTTTTCTTGTCCTATTTGCATCTCATAAACTGTAAGAATTCCATGCAATTCATCCATTGTTAATTTTTCCAAATATTTTCTATGTTTGAAAGTAGATATCTTAGGATTGAATCTCATAGAAAGTGACATGAGTACTTTTTTCACAATGAATTTCTCATCAACTATTTCACCTAAGCCTTTGTTGATGTTTAAAATTCCACACACATGAAGAAGATATGTTGCAATGTTTTCCTATTCATCCATCTTCAGGCTTTCAAATTGACCCCTATGAGTCAATAGTTTTTTTGTATTGACTTTAACATCTCCTACATAAGTGTTTTTGCAATTTATCCCACATCTCCTTTGTTGATTAACAATGCATAACTTTTGTGAATTCTGATTTTGATAATCCTTCCAAAATTGCATTCATGGATTTTGAGTTATTGTCGGTGAGTTTCTTTGCACCTATATCAAAAAGTGTATTTGTTGGAGTTTTATAACCATTATTTATTGATTCGCAGACATCATATCCTAGTGACTACAAATACACTCTCGTTCTAAAGCTTCAGAAGGCATAATATGTTCCATGAAAGTATGGATATTTGATTAAGGATAGTCTCTCTTGTTTATCCATGTGAATTTTTCAGATCTACCTTCCAGTGGTTAGAATATTGTTTAAGTAACCTTGCTCTTATACCAATTGTTGAGATATTCAATGGTACTGAGAGGGGGGTGAATCAATACTAGACAATTTGTTCTCTTTTTCTTCTAAAGATTGATTCAAACACTTTTGTAATTAAATTGTAGACAATCATATCATAAGTAAAATCAAAATATATCATAGCATTAATCAACACATTCACGGTATACAAATGTTGAAGTGGAAACCCAAACTGGGAGAAAACTACTTGAAAATATTTCACCAATAAATATCAATTCATTTTTAAACAAGTGTCTGTGAGGACACCAATTCTTTGTAGGCACCAACCTACAAGTAGATGAGGACACCAATCCTTTTTGAGCACCAACTCAATGACTTTAGGAACCAACCTACAAGTAAATAAGCACACAAATCCTCTTGAGTTCCAACGCAATGACTTGAGGCACCAACCTGCAATATTGAAGACACCAATCTTCTTGAGCACCAACTCAATGAATTCAGGTACCAACCTGCAAGAATGAATACACCAATATTCTTGAGAACCAAATTAATGAATTTAGGGACCAACCTACAAAAATAAAGCCACCAATATTCTTAATCAATCAATCATATTGATTATTTATATCCTTCAACACTTCACAAGTTTGGTGTCATGTCTCTGTTGTCGTGGTTCTTTCATTATGCACAAATCCAGGAGTTTCTTACACCTCCCAACCACCCTGATACATTCATATCTTCTCTTCTTCCATGCTCATGTATCAATGGACCTATGATCCTTAGCATTTAAGAGCTCCTCTTCTCTTCAAATTTGTTCACTACTTTTCCACCACTTAGCTCGATTAGGGAATATTTATTTATAGATTCCATGATTTTATAGATTTTTCCACATACCCCAAAATTACGTCTGCGAGTTCAGCTCCAAATCCTTTGTTCTCTATTAAATTAGGATTAGACATTTTTTTAAACCCTTCATGAAATCCAATCTTTATTCCATTATGTTGCACGCAAATTATCTCATTGGTCCTCAATGCGCATCCATCGTCCGATCAAATCGTCGAATAAATATTTAATGTTGATCTGATCTCCAAGAATATAGATAATGTCCTCAATGCATAGGAGCCATCTGATTGTATCTCAATTAGATCGTAACTGTAAACCTAAATCCATCATATCAAAACCTTATCGGTCCAGGCTATTGGACCCCTGGGACATCATCACTCAGCCACCATCATATCACAAATTTGATTCAATATCCATTAGCAATATATGATCGTGTTCATCGAGACCACCTATCCTATCAAACTCATCAAGACACCAAAACACTCAACAGCACCTCGATGCATAGTAGTCATTCTCTTTTTTATCAATAGTTGTCGTTGAATCTTGTAATCCTCTTCGTCGAAACTTGTCCATCTACTCCATTCCGATGGAAACTATTGCGACAAATCCAACGGTCCTCTCAGTCTAAAATCAATGGCTCCAATCACATATCCCCCTGAACATGCACGACGATTATCTTCCTTCTTTTAACCTATTCGTGGGATGGTCAGGTGGGACCCATGGAAAATCTATGGTTGATATTAAATCTCACCTTCTTATCGACCTATGGTACAAATTTCTCCTTGGAGTTCTTCGTCTGAGTATCGCTACTCACTCATTAACGTCACTCTAACCATGACCTCTGATGAATAATGGATATATACTCAAATCAAATCAAAGGCTATCGTTATCTCTCAGATTTCTTCATTGTTAGAGTACCTCCGCTACACTCCACTTTGATGGTTG
This sequence comes from Picea engelmannii, assembly GCA_009831015.1. Classification (NCBI taxonomy): domain Eukaryota; kingdom Viridiplantae; phylum Streptophyta; class Pinopsida; order Pinales; family Pinaceae; genus Picea; species Picea engelmannii. Next base: position 13,088 of record ML826352.1, on the reverse strand, counting down.
GAACTCATATTAATAGTCCATATTCTCTCCTGCTACAGTTTCAATAGATCCAATATCTCTTATTGACTTGGAGCATCTTCTGTCAGAGTTCCAAGACTTTAAACACTCTAACGACAAGATCTAATCATCCATCAAGGAAGAGGTTCAACGGTGCAGATTGACATAGATACAACGCTTTATATAGCACTTTGTCGATGAACCTAAAAAATCCATTGAAGAGGAGAGATAAAAGTCATGATTGATCATATGTTAGACTATCACTCATCAAAGTCCTCCTCCAGTTCTGACTCTGAATGCATAAACTTTGATAGACTACATTTGCTATTACTCATCGGAGTCCTCCTCTAGCTCTGACTCGGATTGTATAAACTCTAATAGACTATGATCAATGGACATGATTTCTTCCATATGTAAATCAAAGGTCACTATTTCTTCTAGGTTTTAGGCCTTAAGGACTACGATCAATGGCCACGATTTCTTCCACATGTTGACCAAAGGTCACGATTTATTTCCCCATTTAAATTATATGCTAACTTTGATATAGATTGGTTCTCAATTTGTCATGCCAACCTAGTCCTTAGTATGACTTCCATCACTTCCACATCCTTGACATCAATGACAATATACTCAACAAGTTCAACAAACTACAAACAAATTTCCAATAATCATGGGTACCACACTAACGCCAAATTTCTAAAAGATATAATCTAATATTTCTAGTACTTGTAATCTAATACACATTTTTCAAAGGGCTAATTAGTGAGTAAATTATTTTATTGGTTGCACACTTATGATTGGCTTTGGTTTAGCCATGGTTTTTCACTTTTTATAACAAGAAAACATCTACATAAGTTTGTTCCTCATCTCTCTTTTCCTGGCATTGCTTCGCTGCCAGTGAGTGTCCATAGCCCCAACAAAGTTGCCTCAGTATCATACAAGCATAGACCCACTACCAGTAAGTGTCTATAGACCCGATGGGTTTACTTATAATTCCCACACTATTAATAGTTCTTTCAAATTCCTTTCGATTTCAAAATATGCCCACCCTTTTATATTTAAATAAAGATATGAATGTGCACATAGGGAGTGAAGGAAGAAGGTTGATATGAGATTTGTTTTGATTCGCTAAGTAGATGTTATGAATTTTAGTTTAACATGCATGTCTCCCCAAAAAACATCATAGTATTGGCCATTTTATTAATATGAAGTGAATGGAGCTCAAAGAAATATGTATATAGACACTTTCCTATACTTATGGATTATCATGGTATGCTCGGTAAGAATATGTGTACCACCACAATTATCAATCCATACCTACAACTAAGAAATTCATGAATTTTCATTCATATAGGGAAACGCATGCATCCTATGACTTATAAAAAAATTCTTCAGTATATGACCAGAATTGGACCAACCCCTCGAATTTAAATAGTAATCCTCAAGGTAGACTGAGAAGTCAAATCAACTCAAGGAACATACCAGCATTCAAATTAAAATATGGAAGCAATATGTACACGTAGAAAGAAAGCACTAAAATTGAAGCCAATACTTAAAAAATAAAACTAAACTAAGGGAACCCTAAAGCTAGAATGTCAGTCATCAAAAATAATGAAAATTGGTTGAAAGATAAGAAGACAACCAAGAAGCAAGTAATAAATCTAGGGCAGCAATAGCAAAAGCATTTTTAGTGAAATCTTGGAAAATAATCTGAGGGAAATAATTAGTCAAGTAATGTTAATCGTTCAACAGCAAGCCCAATAGAAATATTCCCAGGGTAAAGATGTGAAATGAAGAACAAGCAAGATTATGAGAATTGATAATCTAGTAAAACAAATTGCAACACAATTCTCCAATCCAACTGTCACATACAATTTTATTTTCATTTAGTGCAACAAAACAAGCTTCCAGGAATCTAGAAAAATGGGTTAATGGATAAATTTAGTCAAAATAGATTTTTCAAAACCAATTACATGAAACATTCCAAAAACCCATAAGCTCTCAATATTTCTTGACATGAGCAAGTCTTTTGCTTATTTGAAAACGTTGAATTTTCCAATAACATAAATTACATTTCATATTTCTCACCAAAGCAACAATGTCTCTTTGTCGCCAAAGATATTATTAATCCTGTAGATTTAAATGATTCAATCCGATGAGGAAAAGAGGAGATGATATAATTATTGAGGTCATAAAAATAATAATTAAAATGACTCCAAATATCAACTAGATCATAAAAAAATATGTGAATACATGAATGAAACTATATTGTTGAGTAGTTGTTGAGTTGGTGACAATATTGGTTGATTAAAAATTGTTGCAAAGGAATCTAAGCAGCCAAATTTAGATTAACACTTCCTTAAGTTTTTTTCATTAAAGAGAAAAATCATGAGTTTTTGGTTGCACAAACCATTTCCAAACCTGCATAACAAAAGAATGTTATGATCAACTATTAGACAGTTTGGGAAGAACTCTTCCTCTAAATGACTAACTTATTGAAATGAAATTTAACTAAAAATAAAAGTAAAGACCAAAATTAAACTAATCCTAAGGAAAGAACACTAAGCTATTGTACACTTAAACTATATTGGTTTTCATAAAACTTATCTAACTGCAAATTTAGTCATCAGGTGTTTTTTTTCTATTCATTCAGTCAAATATCATTACTTTCTTCCAGAGAAATAAACACCAATTTTTTTGCACAATATTTACTTTGACGTGAGACTTAGTGTCATTGATTGTTGTGAGATTTAGATCTCTAGACATAATGTATTATTCCTGCAAATTGAACCAATCAAATATAGATAGAACCATAAGAATTCAATTCCATCCATCTCTTAAGGATACATGTCCATTAACAACATTTTTTTTGCTTAAAAGATGAATAAAAATATGATTCGACAAATCCTCAACATTGCACATCAAGATTTGTATTTCCTCTTGTCATTAATGATAATAATGTGAAATATTTGCATGATTATCTTCAACCTTGTGAGAGGCAAGAGGAAATAATTATGTAAATGATAGCAATTAAGACACTTTGGTAAGGTGCAAATAATCTTTGATGGCATCCAAGATGGATGGATTCCCCTATCATGAGTGAAAGGTATAATCAAAAATCATAATTAAATTAAATTACCAAAATATGATTTCTAATTTGTGATAAGTTAATGTTTTTTCATGATGGGAAAATCCATGAAAATGATATCCTCAAGTTTCGAAGAGTGTTCCAAGTAAAGAAACAATAAATTTCACTTCCTCGAGCTTATATATGACATAGGATATGGAGAAAATGAAATGAAAAAAGAAGAGTGTGTAGCTTGTCTCTCCACTAGATAGGTTTTTCGTTCAAAAGAATAAGACATATAATTCGGAAAACAAAATCAACAAGCTCATGAGTAAGAAGGATTGAAAAAAATATGTTCCAACATGACCCAAACATTGTTAGCCTATGGATTACCTTACCAATCAGTAAGTCTAATTGTCACCTATATTTGTATTATTCATTTAGGATATTAGTAATATATCCTCAAGTGATGACTAATGAGTTAGTTAAGATTTCCTAGCCTAGTCAACATGCATGATTTTAGGATCTAGAGCAAATCTCTCTATGAGGTGGCATCACCCATTGTACTATAAATATGTAACATTGGTGTGAATACAAAAAGTGTTGGCTAGTGAGCCTTTTTTGTCATCTTTTTAGTCTTTTGCATATTCATTCAATTGGTATCAGAGCTAAAGTTAGACTCCTTCAAGCACAATCCCAATCACAAGCCCCTGTATGACTAAAGGTGTCTCGAATACATTCTTGAGATCAATGAACGAATTTAGGGTTATTGTTGGTTAATAGAAATATTGTTTGGAATCTCTACGTATATCTGAAATAAAGGTGGACAAAGAATGGATTTGTTCATAAAGGTTCAGAGTCAAGGAATCCCTACATCTGCATTCGTTCATTATTAAGAAGGTAGAGATCGAATATTTTCCAACGAGGTTAACGATGAGGAATGAAGCCAGTCTAGCGAGTTCCTTCCACTTAAATTTGGAAGTTGGAGATTAATACACAACCCAGTGAAATTGAAATCGAACCAGATCTGGTAGGAAAAACTATCCAACATCATGTTGCAGAGAAGTTTGTCTTTGGATGAAGATGAACCAGTGTGGGATCATGAGATGAATTAAATCCAGGTCATGATTGTGATCTTGTAGATGATGTCCAAATTACCCAGCGACCTAAAAGTCATGTTGATTTGCCAAAAAATATGAAAACACACAAATTAGCATATTTGGCACACAATACAACACTTGATCTCACAAAATCACCCAACCCAAGATTCTTTCTAATAGTTCGAAATCTTGCAGAGTATTTTCTTTCCTAGTTGAAAACTTGTTTCGCATTCGACGTGTGCATTCATCCATCTTGAAGATGCCATTTTGGTTTGGTGACTAAGTATTGCAGGCATTATCATCGGTTGTTGAAGCCTTGGATCTTCTTATTGTTAATATAGCTATAAATATTACATAGTAATCAACGCGTAACTACTCAAAGTGATGCACGTTGCATTGAACCTCTAATTTAATGCATTGAATCTGATATGAAGGTGGAAACAATAAATAATATTCTGAGGATATTTCTTTCTTCCCAAGAAGACGAAGTCTCATCCCTCATGGCATCCAAAATTTCGTTGCAAAGGATTTAGATGACAGTGATGGTTTCACAAGAAAATATGTGGTGGCATACGTCTGCACAATCAAAACTTTTTAATGTCTGCTTGGTTGTAGGTTACTACGGCTTCTCAAGTTCGTAAATATCTGACACCTTGGCAACATTCAAGTATTCAGATTTGGCATAAATAGCTCCATGCTCAAGTTATCACATAGATCATAGTGATTGGATTCCATGACATCTCTTACAATCTATGCAGGCATATTTTGCAATGATGGTGGTGTGATACCAGATCCACTTTGAAAGCTATGACATGGGCATTTCTTGATTTATCTTCAATAGTGCAAGTGTATGAGATTTGGAAATATCGGAGGCAGATTCACACAGCTCACCATGCCCTCTATATCTTCGGTATAGATATTTCATTAGACTAGGAGAAGGACGTCCTTCATCCATTCTTGGTTTTTCGTTGGCCTGCCACAAGGAATAATGATCCAATTTCCACATCACCACGTGGATTTCTTTAAAGATCTGATAAGGGGAAGCCACCACACCAAAACTATCCTTGGTGAGAAGCCAACACAATATCCCATAATGAGGTGAATGATCTAGAGTTGGTCATGTCCTTGATAAGAGGACCCAAATCATGGCGCGGATCCCTAGTCAGAAATTCAGGGATCCACAGTGGGATATGCTCCATTCTGCAAGGACTTTTACACCGATATCGTATGTAAAATGAGTTGTTTGAAGTGTTGATAATGTGCTTGGGAGATCACCACTAAAAGGACATTCATCAAAACCAAAGTGATTGGTTTTTTCTCTATGTTAGAGATATAAGGGAGGAGTATTTGCAAAGGAGAAAAAAACTCTTGTCATTAAAAAGGGAGAACATCTTTTGACATTATCAAACGCACAAAATACAAATCAAGTTAATGACATCAAGGCACATATAACCGAACACATGTGATCAAATTCCTACAAAATATAATCAAGCAGTGTATTGAAGCAATCAAGTCGACAATCACATCAACAATGAACAAGTCAAGCTCATAATCGAAGGAAAATTGAATTTAAAAGCATCATCAAATTTGAAGATCAATTCAATTTCTAAATTTGCAATAATTGTAACTTACAAATAGTCAATTTTGTAAGTTTACTTGTATCTTTGAAATCAAATTGAATTATATTGTAATTTTTGGGTGCATTCTCGGCTGAGCCCGACATCCTCTACCTTTTTTGTCCAATTTTCAATTGTTTTTCCTATCAATGAATCATTGTAAACATCAAATTTTGGGTGCATTTTCGGTGGTATTCGACACCCTCTTCTTGCTAGAGACAAATTCAAATGAGCGTGACAAATTCAAGCGAGCGTGAAGTTCAAGTGAGCGATTCAAGTGATCAAGTCACAAGCAATCCTTCTTTTGTTAAGTCAAATTGTAATCGAGATCTACCTTCATAAGGAGACCTCATTTAGTGTTTTGAAATGGCTCGAAGTCTCGAATTATTAGATTTATTGAACACTCTAATAAACACCATTGAAGGAAACACAGTAATATTGAACAAAACAACTCTTCAATCAGTGCTAACTTGTTTGCAAGTGACGAAAGCTAAAGTTAGACTCCTTCGAGAACAATCCCAACTACTTAATGATGAGTTGATAGATCTCAAAAATCAACAACGAGTGAAGTGTTCTGAATTAGTTTTTGTTCAGCACAACCCTCTCTACATTGATGATGATGATGATGATGATTTTGATCAACAGTCAGTGAAGGAGAAACTTAGTAAGACAACTACCTATTCATACGACGGTGAAGCTATTTTGGAACCTACATTTTAAGAGTTTTCTTTTGATTTTATTGAAGAAAACATTTCAATGATGCAGAAACATATAGTAAATCAACTTCCACATATTTCAAACCAACATGTTCAGAATACTCTTTCCAATCCCATCATCATACCTTGGGAATAAATAATTTAAAACAATAATAGAACACGACTTGGATATGACAAGGAAGTTACCTTTCATATTCCTGATTATTCTAGACCAATCAAGTTCCAAAGTGTTGGATTCCTTCAAGAAGATTCACTTTCACATGTTTCAGTTCAGCATCATAATGCGAAGTGCCAACATTGTAATCGAGTTGGTCACATGGAGAATCAGTTTTTTAATCTCCATCCTTGATATCATTGAGGCAAGCATAACCATTCTTCATACAGATGTTCAAAACTGAAGAAACCTACAAGATTGAAGATTCACTATGAGTGGATCAATCCTTGGCAATGGTCATCAACAACCAAGCGATTATATAAGTCTTATCATAGAATTCAATCTCGAGTAAATACCAATCTTGCAACACATAACATTTTTGTACCTCACATAAGTGGTCCCCTTATGGCGTAGATTTTGAGCATGGACCTCACTGGATGAGATAACATGTCATTGTTTCCACATGCCCACTTTGTGTTTTATACAAATGGAATAAGTATGATACTCTCTTAATCCTAGAAGAGGGAGTACAATGATGTAACTCTTCTTTACCTTAAGGGGGGGAGTTCAAAAATAAAATGGTTATGGTTCATGAAACCACATGTGGGCTCTCCTTTAAGCTAACAAAGGGGGGAATTGATGATGGAATTGAAGATGGTTCTCAAACCAAAATTTTCAACAACAATTATTCCAGATGAGCATAAAATTTTCCAAATAGGCAATTGTAGTCTATAGATTGCAGACTTTGGCAGGATTATGGTTCAATGACCTGCAATTGAATCATACACATTATACATTGGGATGTTATTAGACATCTAAAAGTGTCAAAATTGGTTAGTGGTCATCCAAAAACCATCAAATACATGGTATCAAAATTGGTTAGTGGTTATCCCAAAACACAGATTCAGAGAGCACTTCAGTGATACACAGATAATAGAGTGGTGATACTACATGTTCACCAATTAGCAGAAGACATTAGATTCTTCTAGCTCAAATACTTGGCAAAATGATCAAATTGTCAAGCAATCAAGGAATGTTCAGATATTGTAGTTGTTCACTTCCATATCTCATCTCTCTTCTAGTTCATTTCAGAAGAACCAGTCAGCATCCATATTGGCGACTTTTCAGGCAGTTCTTCATTGAGTCTCAGCTCAGGAGTTTTATTATACATACTTGGAAATGATACCATTTTATGCTTCATTGTTGGTATTATTGATCGGACTTGTGATTGAGGGGGGAGGGGGGGGTGGTGTTAGCCTATGGCTTACCTTACCAATCACTAAGTCTAATTGTCACCTGATTGTCTATCCTAGTCATCATGCATTATTTTAGGATCTAGAGAAAATATCTCTATGAGGTGGCATCACCCATTGTACTATAAATATGTAACATTGGTGCGAATACAAAAAGAGTTGGATAGTGAGCCTTTTTTCGTCGTCTTGTTATTCTTGTCTATATTTTATCAAACATGTTTATGTTTCCAAGTTATGAATAAACTGAGTTTTGGTTCAAGGAGTGTTGAAGAGTGTGAGCCCAATAAATTGATAAGTTACATCCCACAATAAATTAACATCATGAAACATATTATCATTGTTAAGATGAAAAAAAATGTTGATAAATTGAACTTTAGAATCTTATAAGGTGCATGGAGATTTACCACTGAGGTATTTACAACTTCCAAGCATTTGAATGGCTTTGACATTGAAATTATCATGTAGTACTCAACCATGATAAAAATTATATTACTCAATAATGCAACCACAATGAGTGACTTAAAATCATCAAATCTAAAAGATAGAAAGATATTTTCCAAGAAAATATAAGTTCTGAAATCATCATGATTCGCAGTGCTCGGATTGAGTCTTCAGTAAACTACTGAATTGGGGAATAAAATGATTGATTTCCAAGATATTTTCTGAAAAATATATCACTAGAAATATTTAAATAACAATGGTGTCCATAATGTCGAAACATGTTTCTGTATAGTGTGGAAGAATATCTCTTGTTATTGTGTATAAAAGGAAACTTGGGTTAAGAAGGTTTCAAGATAAAAGGAAATCTCATCCTTAAAAGACCAACTGAATAGAGCATGAGATACGCACATCCAAAGTCCAAAAATTAAAACTAAAAGTAATGAAAGTAAATAACTTAAAATGGAAAATCAGCCAAGCTCACTAGGCTAAGAAAAAACTATATAGAAAATTTGCTGGTTGAAATTAACCAAGGAAAATAGTGAGTAGGTAAGCAATCATTTGTGTATCTCCAACCCATGATCAAATAATTATCCAAATAAAATACAAGGAGTTGAAGTGGATTTAATTTCAGATGGGTAGAATTAATCACTCAAAATTTCAATTCACTGTGTATGGGACAGCAAGCCCAAAACTCAAAAGACTCTCAATCAAGCAAACTTTTCCAATAAAAATATTGTAGATATGAATATGGAACAAATTTGAGTACTCGCTTTCACCACAAGAGGGACTGAATAGTATTCTTTATTTAAAATACCCACTTGTAAGATGACAAAATGCTTGAAAACTATTTGGCATGGTAAGCATGCATAGAATCAGTGATCTGAAAATTACCCCAGCTCATATGATTTTTTTGATAATGAAATAAAAAAAAAATTCTCATATCAAAATTAAATTAAAAAATCCATTCAAGGGAAAAATCAATGGACATGCCTTCTATTTATTTCCACCTTCGATGAAAATTTCATGTACTGTTCAACCAATAGTAAAGAGAAAGGGAAAATAGAAAACGTATTAAAAAAATTGAAATCAAAAATAATACTATGCGAAGAAAAGACATTAGCCTACTTTATCCTACTCATTTCCTACACTACAATGGCTGAAAAGAATGAACTATGTGAATTCATAATGCCAATGTATACATCCACATAATCTCAATCCTGCGAACATATGTTTATGACCAAATATTAGTAATAGAACTTGGAACAAGGAAAAATTAAAGCATAAAAAACTCTATCCATTATATTAAAGATGTCATGGTGATAATTCATGGGAAATTTATCCAAGTAAGACCCCTCCAACCATGCTTCAATTCTATCATAAAAAATTTTACAACTATCATAGAATTGATAGAGGGATTTTAGGGGAAAGTAGCATACCAAATGAGAACCATGCATAGAATTTGTATAAAGTGTGATTGGTGAGAGAATCGTTTTGCTAACATAATTGTTTATCCCTGAAGAAAAACCAAAAGAATGAGGTCTCGACATAACCATTGGTGTAGAGTGAAGTGCCTCATTGTCTTGGCAAGCCTCCCTGGACTCATACTTCAAGAAATCATCAACTTGAGACAAATTAGTGAAATTAAATGATATACATGGACTAGCACCCACCATGGTATAAGGTAAATATTCAAGACAATGGTGAGATCCACAAGCATCAACAATGTCAACTAAAGGGATACTTGAACAACAAGACTCTCTATTGATCATAAATGTAGATGAAAAAGAAGAAGACATCGTTTGATACACATTTGCTATGGCATTTCCTTCATCCCATGAAAATTGTTGATAAAGCATAGTTGTATTGAGTTCATGGGAAGAAGAATTATCCTTTATATCTTCCATATGCACATTTCCACCACCAATTACTTCAAAAGGGGCCAACCCTATTTATTTTATTTGAATAGGAAAATGGGTGGCTTCCTGTAAGATAAAACCATTAAAGAGATCAATATACAAAAAATAGTAAGTAGAAGAATTAAGGGAATCAAAAGCCTCGCTTGAACAAGAAACATTTTCAAAAAGTGACTCTTTGAATGGTAGTTCCTCCTCTTTAAGAACATCAATGACTGATTTTGAATCGTTAGGATCCACACTAGGAATGGTTTCAAAATCAACACACTGATCCTCAACATGGTTTTCCTCTTTCAAGCAAAAAGTGGATTGTTGTGATAAAAGTGTTATGTATTGTATGTTAATTTCTTCTCTTTGAGTGAAAGTATTATCAGTGTTGTCTTGCTCTTGCACAATATGAGAATATAAAACATCTTTCAAAACACGTTCATGGTCAGAAGAGAGAATCAAATCAAAAGAATTCTTAGAAAAAACGGGTTCAACAACTAATCCACTAGTTCTAGGAAAACATTATTGATCTATCTCATTTAAACTAGAAGAATTTATTACATCAAGGCAATTCAAATCAAAAGAAACTAATTCCAAATTATCCATGGGTAAGGAGGGATTCATGTCATGAGTGTCTAGATTTTCTTCATTAGCAAAATAATCAAAATTTGTTTTTTTCTACATAGCCTCCTCTCCCATTTCTTTCGATGACAAAGGTGAGATAGGATAATGAGAACCTGACATAACCATTGATGTGACCTGAAGTGTCTCATTATATGTTCGACAACACAGGTATTCTAACAGAGGACAAACACTTTCAGTAACCACTCACACAACTAGATCAAATGTAACATCCTTCCCGTGTGCGCACTTGATGTGGCTTATTCTTTGAGGACACTTGCGTGCAAGTGATCCGATTCATTATATGATTGATTGTTTCGCTTATGGATTATGATGATGTTATGTATATGATGATGTGTTATTTGATTATATTTGTATCGACAGGTGTTATTGACTATTTTCTCCTAAGTATGTAGGACTCTGGATAGATTGAGGATGTCGATGGCATCGGTGGACCTTCTTGGACTCCAGATCGAGTCAGGGAGTGAATTTTTTATGGTTTGATTATTTTTTTTATTCCATATGTGACATATGACTGGAATATTATGATGTTGTTTATGGATCACTGACATGTTTCGTTGATGGATGCACGATGATGATAGTTTTCTAATCAGACTCACATTTGGAGTAAAGAAGTCACGCACGACCACCAATATATTGAGGGAGAGGTGTGACAGCAGCCCTCCCACATCCTAAATGCACTCCCGCCATGGATCGAACTATAGATTAACGATTACCTATTTTGAGAGATCCACGATGTCATGAGGGAAGACTGAGACAGTCACTCACGAAGATTCTAAAGGGCGTGCAATAAGGCAGGGTCCTTATTCCTTAGAGGCCCTTAGTCTCCCACAAGGTCATGTGACGGAGTTTTGACTCCAAGGGTTAGACGTCTACCAAAATCGTTCAAAAGGCGAGTGGCACCCTTGGAGCACATAGTGCGTCTTGAAGGGCACGCCGCATAAATGAAACATGAATAAAGGTGAGTGGCACCCTTGGAGCATGTAGTGTGTCTTGAAGGGCATGGCGCGATGTTTAAACACAAGTGATTCAAAGAACCTAGGTGCCTAGAAAAAAATATCTTACCTTGACTTAGTCATCCTTAAAATAATTATGTATGAGTAAAGTTTATAATTATAACCCTCCCTTAAAATTTTGCTAAGCCTAGTTGAATTTAAAGCTTAGGACTAAGTAGGACATGAGGACTAAAAATTAATTAAGTAATTAATAAAGGGGGGATGAAGAAAAATGGGGGGTAAAAATAAAATTTAGAATTTAATGGAGGATTAAATTATTTAAAAAGATTAATTGTTGTTTATGTGCAAAACTTGCTAAATTTGAACTTAGACAAAAAGGAGAAATTATTTGCAAAAGGAATGTGGAACATAGAAAGAATCTAGTAAAGAGAACTTTCCTAAAATGAACTCAACTAATCTTTAATAAAGGCGTCAGTCATTAAGGGAATGTGAGGGAATAAAGAGACATCGAGGAGCATTTTTAGGAACGCTTTTAGGTGGGTGAGGGAAATTAGCAAATTAATTTAATTAATTAAATGAATTTTTGGTGCAATTAAGGGATCAGGTGACAAATGTACGGGCGAGAATATTCCTAATAAAAATAAAATGATGTGCATTTTGGAAACTAGTGACTAAGAGAATTCTATAAAAGAAATGGCAGAGGAGGGGTATGGAGACGACTGGTATGCGTAAAGTTAAGCTGTCGGATTTTGCTTGACTGATTTTTCTTGTGGGAGTTGGGATACCTAGCTCGAAAAGAGAGTGGTAGCTCGACCTTGAGAGGCGAGCTGAGAGGATAGATTATTCTTTGGTTTGTGTGTGTGGCCCCTTTGCGGCTCGAGGGGCTCAGGGGGGAGAAGAGTACCCCTAGCATTGGCTGGGAGGTATCGGTGAGGTCTCAGAGATTATCAAGCAGGAGCTAGGAGGAACGTCAGTTGTCGAAGAACACCTACTAACAATTTCACCGATTACAGTACTCGTATTAAATTGCACTTTTTTTTGTTTAATTTATGTTTATGGATTTAATTATTGTAGCAGTTGTAATGGTTTTCTTTTATCCCTGCTTAGTGATTTAGTTTTTGCACTTGTATTTGTTAATTTTTGTTTATGTATTTAATTAAGCGATTTAGTTTTACCTTTGCTAAGTGATTTAATTTGTATGCTCAGAAGTTTTGTTTTATCTCGGCATTTCCACTCCCTGGCATT